>OZ019949.1:1312542-1515042 GCA_963970385.1 Theonella swinhoei | reverse complement strand
GTTTGTCCTTGCCTAGCTCTACCAAACCTTGGTGTAACTGTAGAGATCACTGAGCCTTCTTCGTCAAACTCCTGTGCTAAAATACTGATCGGAATCTACTACCAGTAAATCAATGCGCGTACATTCTTTACAGCTTACGCGGGCGCGACCATCTAATAGCGCGTGCGTAAATCACATGACAGTTACGTAACATTACATTCGGTTCCAACCTCCTCTGCTTACAAGTGATAGTTTTAGACGCCATTTTCTTGTTTGCTCACGTGCCGAACACGTGAAGTTAGTTTTGTCGTAGGCTGTCGGTTTCTTTGAACGAATAACTGTTGCAGGCAACTGGACCCGTTGTGTACTCAGTACTCGTAATATTAGGATGTAGGAGTCACTGACAGTTGCTAGCTATTCTGCTTATAGGTATGCAAGGGAGGTAGAACTCTACACGAAAGTCAGTAGGTTTATACGTGTTGCTACACATAAAAAGCAGTGAAACAAGTGTAAAAACATGTAACTAAAATGTTGAAGGATGTAGGCCAAAAGGCATAGAAACAAGGTCAAAGTGCAGCATGCAGGCAAAGGCAGGGGATGATAACATGCAACCGGCAATCATCATAGTATCATGCGTATAACTACATATCCCTATAGCTATCTGTAAATACTATATGTGTTATGGTTGTTGAATATTATCATCCCCTGCCTTTGCCTGCATGTATGCTGCACTTTGACCTTGTTTCTATGGCTTTTGACACTTCAATCCCTACATTTTAGTGACTTGTTTCTATATATATACACCAATTGTGGGTCTATCAGACACAGTTGTGATTGCTCTCTACTTCTGCTCTAACATACTAGTATGTAACATCTTCTATTTTGAGGTTATGGATGTGTTTATGGTTACCTTTAGTGAATCTGTGGTTTTTGGCACTACCATCCTTTCATGCTTCAAGAATAAACATAATTTTACTCTGCATAGTACTAACATGAAATTTATAACTTCATCTTCATACAGACCAGAACTTTAATAGTTCAAATTCCACCCCTCAGAACTTTAATACTGCTGCAGCTGTAGCTATATCTGCCAGTGTTGTAATTGTTTTACTGACAGTCATAATCATATTGGGGATTATGTTCTACTTCTGCTTCAAGAAAAAGAAAGTCAAAGGCACTGATATGACTCAGTGAGGAGGATACATCAAACATACATTTAGAAACCTTTCTTTTTTCCCAACAGAAACCTGAATATAGATACTAATCAATGTTACCTAGGTAAGATATGTATATCCTTTATTATTAAAATTACAAGATTTAATTACATTCAGTTCAACCAAAGGAGTCTCCTCTGCTGCAACAACTTCGTGCAGATCTCAAGGATAAGAGAATGATTGTTTCAAAGGACCAAATACATCTCTCAAGTGTTGTGGGGCATGGTATGGTGTGGGGCATGGACATGTAATGAATTTCTGTTGAAAAACAAGCTACATGTATATATGTCACCCAGGTTCTGAGGCCGTATGGAAATAAGTCATTTAGCAACAATTTGATTACAGCACCTGTCAGCATCTGAAATATATCATCTTTTGAATATTATGTACTCTATGTAGGAGAGTCTGGAGTGGTTTACAAGGGATATATTGACACGTCACTGGGATCAGAACTAGTTGCTATTAAAACTGGGAAAGGTAAAAGAACTGTACAGACTTATATACATTGAAGACATGGTATATGTATGTACTCTCTAATATGTAGTCCTATTTTCCTGTGGTGATTTGAAACGGCTGACCAAGGAGATATCTACCATGTTGTCCTTTCAACATCCAAATGTCATGTCCCTAGTTGGAGTATGTCTTGATGGAGAGATGCCCCTACTCATTATGCCCTTCATGTCTAATGGCAGTGTTTTAGAGTACATCCGACATCATAAACAAGAACTGCTACTTACCAGTGAAGCTACAGATGAAGAGGTGTTAAATGATTTGACCTTCATTGACCTTGTTACACTTCCGTGTCATTTTCTTACAGGTACAGTCAGTAAAGAAGATATATTTGAAGATATGTCACCAAATAACAAAGGGAATGACATACCTTGCTAAAGAAAAGTTTGTTCATCGTGACCTGGCTGCAAGAAATTGCATGTATGGACCACAAATTAATAATATGGACTAAACTTAGAAACCATTTAACATATACAGGATTGATGGACATGGAGTGATCAAAGTAGCTGACTTTGGTCTCACAGAAGACATGTATGGGACTAACTACTTCCGTCGTAGGAAGAGTGTGATGGAAAGTGAGGAGAAGGTCCCCATCAGGTGGATGGCTCCTGAGAGTATTGAGAATGATATCTACAATGAGAGTACTGACGTGGTGAGTACATGTAATACAGAATTGTCCAACAAGTGTCTGCATACACTTATAACCATACTCAGAGCTGTTACCTGTGTTGACATTGACACTCTCAATGCTTTTGCATTAATATATGTCTCTCCACAGTGGTCATTTGGTGTGACTGTTTGCGAATTGTTCACTTGTGGGAGAGTCCCCTACTCTGGAATTCCTGTCATGAGTCTATTGAGGGCACTAAAGGCAGGACAGAGACTGGAGAAACCAGAAAACATAGCCTGCTCCAATGAAATGTTAGTTAAATAAGTTAACACATTAGCTACCTGTTTCCTAATCTCCTTCCTTTTGACTAATAGCTATGACCTGATGACTTCATGCTGGAACTTGGATTCCCACCAGCGTCCCAAGTTTGAAAACCTTCAGTGTGGTGTGTCTGAGTTACTTGAGGCAGCAGCTGGATATATGGAGCTGCCTCTCTCACTCAACTGGAAGAAAGAAGAGGAACTAGAAGAAGGAGAGACAGCTGCAGAGCTGTAGTTGGCTTCACCTCAAGATATGCCAAATATTAACACTGACCATGTTGTAGCTACATATTTGTGTTTAGGCCAATTCCTATTAGCAGACTATATTCTATACTAAGTCCTTATAATGTAGTATATGTCAAGTTAAAGTATTGAGCACATTATTAAACAACTGCATAATTGAGCCTGAAAGATATTTTTAGCAAAATTAATATTAATATTACAGCCCATGGTTCTTTCTGCTCTTTTCAATGTCATTCTTCTTTCTGGTCATATTCCTGCTTCCTTTAGACATGGCCTCATTATTCATCTTCCAAAAGGCAACAACAAGGATCTCTCAATACCTACTAATTATAGGGGTATTACTCTATCATCCGTCATTGGCAAGGTTTTTGAGAAGGTGCTTCTGCATCACCTTTCAGATCAACAGTCCCAATTGAATCCTCTGCAGGGTGGCTTTAGATCGGGGTTCAGTTGCGTGCACTCAGCCTTCATTTTGCAAGAGTCAATTACCTCAATCTGAGAGCAGAAACAGAAAGCATTTGTAGCTTTTTTAGATGTTAAGAGGGCATTCGATACAGTGTGGCATGCTGGTCTAATGTACAAGCTTGCTGAATTTCTGTGTCCACTCTACATCTGGCATCTTCTCGACAAATGGTACAGTCAATCTACCTCTGCTGTGCTTTGGAACAGTTGCATCTCACGATCTTTTCGTATTCAGCAAGGAGTGCGTCAGGGTGCTATTCTTTCTCCCCTGTTGTACTCAATATTTGTTAATTCCCTCTTAGACCAACTGACAGATTCTGGCCGTGGTGCACACATCGGTAATGTATATTGTGGTGCTCTTATATATGCAGATGATCTTGCCCTCATTAGTAGTTCAGAAGCTGACCTTCATCATATGCTCTCTATGGTTTCTGATTATGCTCTTATGTGGAGATATCATTTCAATGCTGCTAAGTCAGCAGTGCTGGTATTTGGTGAATCTCCGGTGTCACAGAAGAAGAATCGTCCCCTTCGTAAATGGTTAGTGAGTGGATCCCCTATTCCTGAGTGTGATTCCCAGCATCATTTGGGGATTCTCCATACAGTATCTCCATCCTTGGTGCTTCGGAAAATTGAACGTTGTTCATCTGGGCATAGTGCTTTTTTGCATTAAATGCAGTTGGCTCGAGGTTTGGCTGCCTACATCCCTTCACTTGGTTCAGACTGTATTCATCCTTCTGCCTTCCAATTTTATTGTATGGTTGTGAACTGTGGTCTCTTACGGGCTCTGAGATCATTATGCTCGAGAGAGTGCATCGTAAGATCTTAAGGACTATTCAAGGTCTGCCTCTACATTGTCACAGCAAGGCTTTACAGTTCTTGATGGGTATTCCCAGTGTTCAGTCCCTTATCCAGCAGCGACAACTCGTATTTGCACATTCTTTCTCCTTACTACCTTCTGACTCTCTTCCTCGTCTGATTTTTGAGAAGAGGTTGGCAGTTTCCCCAGCAAAGGGCACTATCCCATCCCTCCATCGGCTGGTCGAGTCCCTCAATCTTCCCCCTATTCCTGATATTCTGAGTGGTGGCTGGAGTAAGATCCCCTGGAAGAGATATGTGAAGAGGCTTCTGCTTTCATCTGAGTACTCTGCATTCCTAGACTCCTGTGACCATCTTCCACTCTCCAACTGTCTTGTTCGTCTGGGGAAGCCCATACCACATTGGATGGTGACTCACGGTCTCCCTAGGCTGACTTGTTGGAACAATTTCCGTATTAGACTCTTAGTCGGCTGTCACGGCCTTGAAGAAGATGCCTCCCGTTTCGCCCAGAGAAGGCCGCCTAGCATTACCCCATATGCACCGACTTACAAACTGTGTGGTCTGGAGCCAGAGGACCCAGCTCATTTCATCGTTCGCTGCCCTGCCCTCGCGGAAACTAGAAACTCCATGCTCCAAAGCTCATCCTACTTAACTACTCTGTTTTTGTCCGATCCCGATAAATTTCTGGGCGTTGTGCTCAGTACCGAGTGGATCGATGACAAACCACTTTAGCTATTTATCATTGAATTTCTCAATCGTCTTCGCCTGGTGCACAATACCCTACTGCTTTCTGCCCACTGATTTGGGTTACTCTCCTTTAGTGGAGGTCACAAAGTCAAAGAAGAAGAAGATTTGCTGATCGCATCTAGGAAGAATTGAGCGGCGATGTAAAATGAGAGCACCCTTTTTCTTGGTCACGATTGTGATAGTGCTAGCGCTTCTATGTGGTCCTTGGCGATGTAATGCCAGTAAGTCTTTTGGTATATATACAGCTGCATTTAATTGTCTGGCTGTTTATTCAGATGGAGACCAGGAGCAGATTTCCTCCATTCCAAAGTTAGTATATATACGATATATTAGTAGCTGTACAGTATAAAATCCACGGCATGTAATCATTATGCATAGAGGGGAATGGTGTACTAGCTAAAGCTCCTTTTATGCAGGAACTTTTACTATGTTCACTGAATCAATATAGCTATATATTCATACAGGTGTGAACCAGCTAGAGAGCATATTAGTGTATGTAACTTCATTCACTCCGCCGGCACACACTACCATATAGTTATCTCGAATGAAAGTGAGACAATACTGAAGAGTTTGAGTGACTTTACACATGTACGGAGCAAGAGCAACAAATGCAATCAATTTATGGCCTTTTCTTTCTGCCTCTACTTGTTTCGAAACTGTGAGCTACGTAATACCTCTGATCCAAGTAGTGGCTTGCAGCTGAGTATATGCCAAAGCAAGTGTTCTGGTTTATCTGAGATTGGTGTTGAGTGCATTAATGAAAGCGATTTGCAGACTCTACTTGAAATTTCAAATTATAATGAAATTATTGCTTGGGCTTTGAACTTCAGTTGCTATGATCCCATGACATATACTGTACCTGGAGTGCCTATAAGCAACACCTCATGTGATAATATCAGTTTCATCGATGGTCTGTTACCAGGTGAAGTGGACATACATATATTTGCAGTACATACTTTCTTAGTAATAATACATGATGCAGTAATATTTACTTCGTGTTCCTTTCTTTGAGTAACTATGCATTAATGTGGATTGTATATTTTCTAACCCTTCTTTGGAGCAGCAGCAATATAATTGGTTTTTGTAACACTTGTGTGTTTATTTCAGTTGCCTATGACAAGTAATTAATGTAACTGAGACAACCATGCAATGGGGTAAAGTAACCATAATGTGTGATATATATACTGCAGTTGTAGTTATATCTATCACATAGAGTTGTGTTTGTATTGCTGACAGTGACTATGCTCTACTTTCTGCTTCAAGAAAAAGTCAAGGACACTGATATGTTGCTGCATGCTCCAAATACTGTTCATTAAATGTTGAAGGTATAGGGATTGACTGGACAGAACGCACTATCTCTCTAGCATACTATAACATGTGTGACTTCCCCCTATATACAATTTCCATTTTAGGGTTATGATTGTTGCTTTCTATATGCTCCTTTTAACAACAAACATAATAATATACTACTGCAAAGTATTAACATGAAATTTACAACTTCGTTTTCATACAGAGCGGAACTTTAATAGCACAAATTCCACCCCTGGTTCAGAGCAGAGCTTTAGTACTGCTGCAGTTGTAGCTATATCTGCCACAGTTGTGATTGTTTTACTGACAGTCATAATCATATCTGTGATTGTATTCTACTTCTACTTCAAGAAAAAGAAAGTCAAAGGCACTAATATGACTCGGTGAGGAAAATACATCAAGTATATATTTAGAAACCTTTCTTTTTTCTAACAGAAACCTGAATCTAGATACTAATCTGGAGAATCAATATTACCTAGGTAAGATATATATATCATAACCTTTATAATTATTAAAATTACACGATTTAATTACATTCAGTTCAACCAAAGGAGTCTCCTCTGCTGCAACAACTTCGTGCAAATCTCAAGGATATGAGAATGATTGTTTCAAAAGACCAAATACATCTCTCAAGTGTTGTGGGGCATGGTAAGCAATAGCAATAAATTTCTGTTGCAATTCAGTGAAAACAAGCTACATGTATTATAGTTTAGTGTCCAGGTTCTGAGGCCATATAGAAATAAGCTCCTTGCTATACTGCAGCAATTTAAAATTTGAATAGAGCACCTTTGAGCATCTCAAATATATCATCTTTCTTAATATTATGAACTCTATGTAGGAGAGTCTGGAGTGGTGTACAAGGGATATATTGACACCTCACTGGGATCTGAACTAGTTGCTGTTAAAACTGGAAAAGGTATGAAGAACTGTACAGACTTAGATTGTAGACATGGTATGTGTATGTACCCTCAAATATGTAGCCCTATTTTCCTCTGGTGACTTGGAACGGCTGAACAAGGAGATATCTACCATGTTGTCCTTTCAACATCCAAATGTCATGTCTCTAGTTGGAGTATGTCTTGATGATGAGATGCCCCTACTCATTATGCCCTTCATGTCTAATGGCAGTGTTTTAGAGTATATCCGACATCATAAACAAGAACTGCTACTTACCAGTGAAGCTACAGATGAAGAGGTGTTAAAATAGTTTGACTTTTATTGACCTTGTTACACTTCCATTCCATTTTCTTACAGGTACAGTCAGTAAAGAAGATCTATTTGAAGATATGTCACCAAATAACAAAGGGAATGACATACCTTGCTAAGGAAAAGTTTGTTCATCGTGACCTGGCTGCAAGAAATTGCATGTATGGACCAAATATTAATAATATGGACTAAACTTAGAAATTCTTTAACATATACAGGATTGATGGTCATGGAGTGATCAAAGTAGCTGACTTTGGTCTCACAGAAGACATGTATGGCACTAACTACTTCCGTCGGAGGAAGAATGTGATGGGAAATGAGGAGAAAGTCCCCATCAGGTGGATGGCTCCTGAGAGTATTAAGAATGATATCTACAATGAGAGTACTGATGTGGTGAGATATGATATATCAATCTCCAGTTTCTACATCTCAATAATCTATGAATGTCTCTCCACAGTGGGCATTTGGTGTAACTGTTTGGGAGTTGTTCACTTGTGGGAGAGTCCCCTACTCTGGAATTCCTGTCATGAGTGTTGTGAAGGCACTAAAGGAAGGACAGAGACTGGAGAAACCAGAAAACACAGCCTGCTCCCATGAAATGTTAGTTGAATAAAAATGTAATTACCAAATGAAATGGTTCTTATTTTTGACTAATAGGTATGACCTGATGACTTCATGCTGGAACTTGGATTCCCTCCAGCGTCCCAAGTTTGAAAACCTTCAGTGTGATGTGTCTGAGTTACTTGAGGCAGCAGCTGGTTATATGGAGCTGCCTCTCTCACTGAACTGGAAGAAAGAAGAGGAGCTAGAAGCAGGAGAGGAAGCTGCAGAACTGTAGTTGGCTTCACCTTAAGAGATGCCAAATATTAAACTGACCATGTAGTGTGTCTTTGTGTTCAGACCAATTCATATTAGTCTACTGATTATTATATGTGACGTAGTATGTCAAATTAATTTAAATGAGCACATTATCAATTTCCATGATTGAGCCAGAAAAATAATTACAAAATTTATTTCTTATAATAACAACACCAGCCATCTAATGAAGTAATTAATGAACAATGCCTTAAGATTCATGCAACCACATGTTCTCTGGGCCAATGTGATATTCATGCTTATCACTGTATTACTCGATTCTTTATAATCCCAACACAACAGACATAGAGTCAAAAAGACTTACAGACCAACTACCGACGTGTGCACGCAGATCTAACGTTCGGACCATGTGATTTTTTTAGACCAGAGCAGATCCCCTCCCTCTCAAAAGGCCTTCCAAGAGGCCAATCCAGAGGAAACTCCCTGAGAGCTCCCCTCCCCACAAGCATGCCCTTATTGCAGTCTTTTGAGCATGCTGGCTCTTTCTTTCTTCAATGCATGCAACCTTCTGAACCCTGGCCCCGGCTGGCCCTTCTACACTCTAATTGTAATTTGGACACTCCTAATCTCTCTGATCCTAATGAATCTTCTTTGCACAATTTAATTCCTGTGCTAATTGCAATTCTATGATGCTTAATCTTTGCTGTTTTAATGTACGTGGCTTAACCACTATATCGTAAAAATGGTAATTTTATTGCCATCTCTGAACATTGGCTACGCAATTGCAATTTGAAATTAATCCACCAGCACCCAAATCTTTCCATCCTCACCGTTCTCCAGGATGGAACTCATCTCTTAAACATGCCAGCAGAGTATGTAAGCAATATTATCATGTTTGGGTGGCTACAGGGAGGCCTAGAGATCCATCTAGCCCTGTCTGTATGGCCTACAAAGATGAAAAAAAAACACTTCCACAGCTGAGAATTTCTTTGCATCTTTGGATAAACAAACCACTGACCACACACCTCACTCTCTCCCACTGAAGAAGGCAGCTGGCCCTGACCATATTCCTGCCCCTTTCAAACTTGGACTCATCATACCAATTCCTAAAGGCCACAATAAGGACTCATCCATCCCCACTAACTACAGAGGTATAACCCTGCTATTGGTGATTGGGAAGGTCTTTGAGAAAGTGCTTCTACACCGTGTCTCAGATCAGCAAGCCCAGTTAAACCCTCTACAAGGTGGATTCAGACGGTTCAGTTGCTTGCATTCTGCCATTATCCTTCAGGAGCCTATTTCCTCTGTACGGGAAAGGAAGAAAAATGTATTTGTGGCCTTTCTGGATGTGAAGAAGACATTTGATAGTGTGTGGCATGAGAGGCTTCTGTTTAAACTCGCACTCCACAAATTTTCCATGTATATTTGGCATATCCTCAATAACTGTTATGGTAATTTCACACCTGCAGTTCTATGGAATTCTTGTATTTCCCGCTCATTTTGCATACTTCAAGGAGTTCATCAAGGTGCAATTCTTTCCCCTCTACTACAGGGTTCACCGCAACTAACTGCCTCTGGCCACGGTGTATATATTGATGGTGTATTTTGTGAGCACCAATGTATGCAGATGATCTTGTGACTCAGCAGAGGATCTCCAATCCATGCTAGATATCACCTAATAGCTATGCCCTTCTCTGGCGTTACCAGTTTAATGACTCTAAATCAGCAATTTTGGGTTTTTGGAGAATCTCCAGTGTCACATAAGAGAAATCGTTCTTCACAGAAATGGTTGTTGGGCAACGATGAGATTCCTGAATGTGACACCCATTCCCACTTAGGAATTCTACGTAGTGTACTCCCATCATCAGTTCATCGTACTACTGAACGGTGCTCTTCTGTACAGAGTGCATTTTTTGCCCTGAATGCTGTTGGGTCTCGGTTTGGATGTCTTCACCCATATGTACTTCCTCTAAACTATATTCCTCTCTCTGCATTCCAATTATGTTATATGGATGCGAGCTGTGGTCACTAACTAAATCGAAGGTAAGCATGTTGGAGAGGGTTCACCGCAAGATATTAAGGACTATTCGGGGATTGCCACTACATTGCTCAAGTATTGCTCTACGACATCTCATGGTTGTCCCTTCTGTCCAGTTTCTGATTCACCAACGGCAACTTAACTTCATGTATTCCTTATCCCTCGACTCTCTCCCTTGTGTAGTTTTTGAGAAGGGACTAGCCAGTTCCCATCACTTGGTATTCTCCACCAGCTGGTTCAGTCATATGATCTCCCTACTATTCCAACTATTCTTGGTGGTGATTGGAGTAAACTGACTTGGAAGCGCTGGATTAAAAAGCTGTTTTTATTCTAGACTATACTCTACTCTCATTGACACTTGCAACCTGATTGCGAACTTCGACTGGGTCAGCATCACGCCGCAATTAACGCGCGCTCAAATTACGCTTGCGGGGGAGAGCAGGTCTAGCTCGATAGATTACTGCTAGCCATACTAAAACGCAGCAGAGGGCATTTCCGTTCTCCTCTCTGCCCATTATAAAACGGACTACTCTCCTATTGTGGATGTTACAAAGAAGAAGAAGATTTGCTGATATTGAATTGAGCGGCGACGTAAAATGAGAGCACCGTTTTTCTTGGTCACGATTGTGACAGTGCTAGCGCTTCCATGTGGTCCTTGGCGATGTAATGCCAGTAAGTCCTTTGGTATATATACAGGTGTATTTGTCATTTTACTCTGGCTGTTTATTCAGATGGAGACCAGGAGCAGATTTCCTCCATTCCAAAGTCAGTACACAATACATTAGTAGCTGTACAGTATAAAATCCACGGAAATGAAGTGTATATATAGTGTCATTTATTTTACTGTGTAACTTACACAGCTAAGCAGCTTTAGCTGTAAGACTTACACTTTAAGTCATAGTCTCACTATAATAGCTACTAAAGTTCCTTTTTATACAGGAAGTTTTGTATATACCAAATCATGTTCAATAGCTATATATTCTATGTACATACAGGTGTGAACCAGCTACAAAGCATATTAGTGTGTGTAACTTCATTAACTCCGCCACACGCTACCATATAGTTGTCTCCAATGAAAGTGATGCAATACTGCAGAGTATGAGTGACCTCACGCAGAGCAAGACCAACAAATGCAAACAATTCATTGCCTTTTTTCTCTGCTTCTACTTGTATCGAACATGTGAGCTACGTAATACCTCTGATCCAAGTAGTGGCTGGCAGCTGAGTATATGCAAAAATAAGTGTGCCAGTTTAGTTAAGGTTGGTATTGAGTGTCTTAATGAAAGCAATTTCCAGACTGCACTTGAAAATTCAAATAATAATGAAGCTGTACAAGAAATTGTTGCTTTGTCTTTGAACTTCAATTGCTATGATCCCACCACATATGCTGTACCTGGAGTGCCTATAAGCAACACCTCATGTGATAATATCATTTTCATCGATGATCTGTTACCAAGTACAAGTGCAGGTGAACTGGAAAACATGTATTTGCAGCATATAGCTAGCTAGCTAGGAGAGAAAACTAATGTATGTGTGTGTGTGTGTGTGTGTGTGTGTGTGTGTGTGTGTGTGTGTGTGTGTGTGTGTGTGTGTGTGTGTGTGTGTGTGTGTGTGTGTGTGTGTGTGTGTGTGTGTGTGTGTGTGTGTGTGTGTGTGTGTGTGTGTGTGTGTGTGTGTGTTGGGATATCCTTAGTACTCATCATTCTGATTGCAATATAGTAACAAGTCTTCCAATGTTCAAAGATGTAGGGATGGTAGTGCCAAAATCATAGATTCTGAAACAAGATAAAGCATGCAGGCAAAGGTAGAGGATGATGTCAGAAAACAATAATTACATGAATAACTATGCATACATTTTATTAAAGTCACAGCGTTTATGAGTTTCATACCTTTTCACTTGAGCCAATGTGCCATTCTGACTCTGATCTACTGACTCTCTGATATCAATAGGCATACACATGTCTAATATGGAGTCTGTATCTAAACGCAATTCAAATTACCTACACTCTAGCTTTTGCTATACAAAATCTTAGATCGTCTAGTTTATATAACACCATTTACATGCAACAATGCATATTAATATTCTACCAACTTATCGCCTAGTACCTCAATATCATTCCATAAATCAGTACTGTACATGTACTCTCTTACATGATGCAGTAATGTTCGAGTGACTAAGTATCATATACTGTTTACTGTAGTGTGGACTGTACAACTTCCAACCCTTGTTTTGAACAGAACTTTAATAGTATATCAATGGTAGGATTTTTGCAACCCTTGTGTGTTTATTTCAGTTGTAATGCAATTGAGACAACCATGCAAGGGGTAAAGTAACCATAATATTTTAGTGAGTTGTGGTTATATCTGCCAGAGTTGTGATTGTTTTGCTGACAGTCATACCTGTGACTATATATGCTCTACTTCTGCTTCAAGAAAGTCAGTACACTTATATTTGCTGCCCCAAATATTAAAATGTTGAAGGATATAGGGATGGCATTTAGTGCCAAAATCATAAACTCATAACCCCTACATACATTTTATTTCATGGGGTTACACATGATGTTATTGTTGCATGCAATATTATTCCTTGTCTGCATATATGAATTGTAATTCATCTTTGTTGTAGCATGAACTCTGAACGTATGCTGTTAGTCTGCCATTTTCACATATGCATAATTTTCACATGGGTTTTCATCATCTCCTGTGTATGATCATATCATAAACTGTGCACCACTCGGGTTATTGCAATCTTGTTTCCTTAATTTTTAGCACTACCATCCCTACATCCTTCAACATTTTAATGGACATTTTATCTTCTATGTTGTAGTTGTGCATGTTTTTCTTGTTGCTTTTATGATTTCTTGCACTACAATCCTTTCATGCTTCAACAATAACCATATTAATAATTTCAGATCAGAATTTCAGTACTGCTGCAGCTGTAGCTACATCTACCACAGTTGTGATTGTTTTACTGATAGTCATGATCATATTGGGGATTATGTTCTACTTCTTCAAGAAAAAGAAAGTCAAAATGACTCGGTGAGGAGAATGCAACAAACAATCATTAAGAAACCTTTCTTTTTTTCTAACAGAGACCTGAAGGTAGATACTAATCTGGAAAATCAATATTCCCTTGGTAAGATATCACAACCTTAGTTTTTTACTCTTATTATTATTGATTCAATTTACGTTCAGTTAAACTGACGGAGTCTCCTCTGTTGCAACAACTTTGTGCAGATCTCAAGGATAAGAGAATGATTGTTTCAAAAGACCAAATACATCTCTCAAATGTTGTGGGGCATGGTAAGCAATAGCAATGAATTCGCTTTTACAAAGGAAAACAAGCTATACATGTGTAGTTTAAAGCCTAGGCTATGAGAATATGCCCAAGGTTGTTTATACAAGTGTAAAAACATTTTTACTAAAATGGAAGGATGGGGATGGAAGTGCCAAAAAGTATAGAAACAATGTCAAAGTTCAGCATGCATGCAGACAAAGGCAGGGGATGATAGCATGCAACAATCATAACATGCGTAACCCCATATTTACAGATGTAGGGATATGGGGTTACGCATGTTATGATTGTTGCATGCTATCATCCCCTGCCTTTGTCTGCATGCATGCTGAACTTTGACCTTGTTTCTATACTTTTTGGCACTTCCATCCCTACATCCTTCAACATTTTAGTAAAAATATTTTTACACTTGTTTCACTGGTTTTTACTGTGTGTAGCAACGTGTATAAACCGACTGGCTTTCGTTCTACCTCCCTTGCATACCTATGAGGATAGCCAGCAATTGGCAGTGACTCCTACATCATGTCTTGTACGAATATTGCACACTGAGTAAAACTGCGGGTCCAGTTATGGCAACAGTTAGTCGTTCAAAGAAACGGACACAAAGGAGTAACGCTGGTAGCCAAACAGCGCGACAAATCACAACCACGACCAAACTTCTAAACGTCACGTCTTCAGCACGTGAGCAAACCAGCAAATGGCGTCTAAACTAACGCTTCTAAGCTTGCCAAACCGGAGTTTGACGGGCTTTGGGAGAAGGTATGAAGATTTTGTGCATCAAGGATCATGTACGCTCCAGTATAAATGATTTTCGTGAAAGAAATAGAGTGATTACTAATCCCAGTTTCGCGGTAGGTCGTTTGAACTGAAGAAGAAAGAAAAAGAAGAAGAAGAAGAAGATGATGAACAATCGGCGTTTTTACAATTTTCCGAGAATCACCGTAGCTGTATATTTTCCGGAGTTTGAGAGTATTATAGTGTATAGAGGCACTCGCAGAGCACGTTGTTTGTCTGAAAAGGCCTATAACTTCTGCATTCGAGAGTTCTCAGCCGTTACTTTTGTATGGGGCTAATGGGCGTGTCTGCGCCATCCCTATATATAGAGTCTACCGACTCTATGATACTACTGTAATTTGAATACGGTAAGCACCTTTCAAACTGTAAAATATCTTTCTGTTTACTCTATGTATAGGAGAGTCTGGAGTGGTTTACAAGGGATATATTGACACCTCACTGGGATCTGAACTAGTTGCTGTTAAAACTGTAAAAGGTATAAAGAACTGTGCAGGCTTAGATTGTGTGAAGACATAGTATGTGTATATACCCTCTAATATGTAGCCCTATTTTCCTCTGGTGATTTGGAGCGACTGACCAAGGAGATATCTACCATGTTGTCCTTTCAACATCCAAATGTCATGTCCCTAGTTGGAGTATGTCTTGATGGAGAGATGCCCCTATTCATTATGCCCTTCATGTCTAATGGCAGTGTTTTAGAGTATATCCGACATCATAAACAAGAACTGCTACTTACCAGTGAAGCTACAGATGAAGAGGTGTTAAAATGGTTTGACCTTCATTGACCTTGTTACACTTCCATGCCATTTTCTTACAGATACAGTCAGTAAAGAAGATATATTTGAAGATGTGTCACCAAATAACAAAGGGAATGACATACCTTGCTAAAGAAAAGTTTGTTCATCGTGATCTGGCTGCAAGAAATTGCATGTATGGACTACATATTAATAATAATTATGGACTAAACTTTAACATATACAGGATTGATGGTCATGGAGTGATCAAAGTAGCTGACTTTGGTCTCACAGAAGACATGTATGGCACTAACTACTTCCGTCGGAGGAAGAGTGTGTCAGGACATGAGGAGAAAGTCCCCATCAGGTGGATGGCTCCTGAGAGTATTAAGAATGATATCTACAATGAGAGTACTGATGTGGTGAGATATGATATTAATCAATCTCAGTTCCTACATCTCAATAATGTAAGAACATCTCTCCACAGTGGGCATTTGGTGTGACTGTTTGGGAGTTGTTCACTTGTGGGAGAGTCCCCTACTCTGGAATTCCTGTCATGAGTATTTTGAAGGAACTAAAGGCAGGACAGAGACTGGAGAAACCAGAAAACACAGCCTGCTCCAATGAAATGTTAGTTGAATAGGAATTTTAATTACCAAATAATTGGTTCCTATTTTCAATTAATAGTTATGACCTGATGACTTCATGCTGGAACTTGGATTCCCTCCAGCGTCCCAAGTTTGAAAACCTTCAGTGTGATGTGTCTGAGTTACTTGAAGCAGTAGCTGGCTATATGGAGCTGCCTCTCTCACTTAACTGGAAGAAAGAAGAGGAACTAGAAGAAGGAGAGACAGCTGCAGAGCTGTAGTTGGCTTCACATCAAAGGATGCCAAATATTATCACTTACTATGTTGTATATATTTCTGTTTAGACCAATTCCTGATAGCAAACTATAGTCTACTGATTATTATAAATCCAAGTTGTCATTATCTGTGATGTAGTATGTCAAATCAAAGTATTGAACACATTATTTAACAACTGCATAATTGAGCCAGAAAAAATTACATTTGGCAATAATGATATTACAGCTAATTGGTCTCAAAGCTACAATATATATGTACTGACAGTCAGCACAATTTTGCAGGGCTTACTCAAAAGTGGGCATATATATAGGAGAGAGAGCTTTTCCATTAAACCTGGCAAACCTTAGAATAGGTACAAAGGTGATTGTGCAGGATTTGGACAGCAGCTACAGCCACTATACCAATGTTGTAATATAGACTATAAAATATACAAACACTTTACCACAATGGCAGACTCATTCAAATCTTGGCTATGAACAGGGACATATATACAATACCAGCCATCCAGAAATGCGTGTAAACGCACGTTTGGATCACGTGGTTCACTTACTACCTCGTATGTGAGCGGCGACGTAAAATGAGAGCACCGTTTTTCTTTAATAGTCACGATTGTGGCCGTGCTAGCGCTTCTATGTGGTCCTTGGCGATATAATGCCAGTAAGTTCTTTAGTATATACAGCTGTATTTGTCATTTTACTTTGGCTGTTTATTCAGATGGAGAGCAGGAGCAGGTTTCCTCCATTCCAAAGTTAGTATACCACCACGGCCCCGCCCTGAATTTCTAGCATGACGAATTCCTGAAGCGTGACTGACATACAAACAACACAAAAAACGAGAACCTGCTGCAGGATTAGGATGCCTGGCCCTCTAAGGCGCTCAGTAATAATGATCACTAGGCCAATCCTCGCCCACCATATACTCCCCGGAACAATGTATTCATCTTATCATTGTATATCACTGCAAAAAATAACTTAAGTTGTCATTTTGACAATAATAGTGTATGGTTATCTCAGTTGCATCGTATTATAAATGCATGACTACTACCTCTCTTGGTGTTCAAAGAATGTATGAAATGTTCCCAAGGTAGCTATCATGCAGAGGCAGAGAACCTGGGGGCAGGAGGGGCTTGGCCCCCCCACTTTTTGAACAGGGGGGGGGGCTGAGCCCTCCCAAAATTGGAGGGTGTCAATGGGTCAAATACTAATAGACTATGCAGGATGTATTCAGGATGAATGTGTGTTTGATTAAGACCCACTTCATGAACACCCCCCCTCTGCTATGATAATCAGTGGCGTAGGAAGATGATTTACTATAGGGGGCGCCAACCTGAATTTTGAATGCGCGCGCATGCGCTCGCGCACATAAATTTACGCACGCGATCGCGCGAATACGTACCTGTCATCTGAACCCTCCTGGCCGACCCAGAGTCTTGCGTTTACACCTAGCTAGACATGTAATCGAACAGAAGATGAAGGGGTCGCTAGCTATCTAGCAGAAAATAAAGGGGGGCGCCAGCCCCCGGAGCCCCCGTGGTTCCTACGCCACTGATAATGAATGCACTAAAGTGCAGAACCCTCGGCGTCCGCGCGTGCGCGAATCCTTGAACGCGTGCGCGAATGCTGGAAAGGCACGTGCAATTGAAACTCAAGGTTGGCTCTGTACACTGCTGGAAGCGCTAGAGCTTTGAACCGAGCAGTACCCATGCTTGTACTCCCCCATACAGTAACCGCTGGTGCTTCGCTGTACATCGAGCAGGAATACCTGATCGCGGGTAAGCCAGAGTAGGCTAGATCTAATTAGCATATTGGCTCTTTAGCTTGCGTTTCACGCCATAACTCTTGAACGGAGCGGTTTCAAAGAAAACCCCACAAATTTGTTGACCTCCGTTGCCCGCTGAGTACGTGACAGTATTTTCAGGACGAACAGACGCTCCAGAAGTGAGATGTGACTTAACAGACAGACAGACAGACAGACACACACACACACACACACACACACACACACACACGACCAGTACCGTAAATATGCGCGCCGAGGGTTAATAAATTTATGTGTATGGACCGGAGGAATGTAGTGTGTATATAAAGGTTACTCCTCCAAGAGAGCAGTTACAGTACAGTTAATGTCATGTATATGATTTGCCCTATGGGATATGGTACTATCACAAGCAGTCTTGAAATATACAGAGGTAATTCCTTAGGGGTATCCAACACATCTCATGAGAGATAGTAGTCATCATAAAGGGAATATGTTGCAACTGAGGCAGGGGCATTTCTAGAGAAATTTGTGAGTGTTTTCTGGAAGCACTGGTAATGGGAAATGGCGCCAAAGGCGCCCCCCCTAGGGGGGTCCGGGGCCATGCCCCCCCATAAAATTTTTGAAAATAGATCCTCAGAGACGCAATCTGGTGCATTTTGAAACCAATAGTTGGTCATATTCGCTACATAAAAGTGATCAGAAACAAATACCATAAAGTTCACTACATATTAGTCCATAAAGGACTAATGTATGACTTAATAAAAGACGGACTAAAAGACAGAGATAACTGTACTGATCTGGATTTCTGTGGGTGAACTACAATCCTAGACTAGACTCCTTCACTAACTTTGACTACATGAACCTGTACTCATACTTATTTGCACTTATAGGTGGCTGCAGAGTTTGTTCATCCCTAGCTAGTAGGAAGCTTCGTTTGTTTGCTCATCTTGGAAGCTACATGGATGCCGCCTGTGCTTAATTGTGCAAGCTCAGCAAGAAAAAATAATTGGTTCAAGCACTTGACTGGTTTTCAGAAACCTTAGAAACCCCTCTAAACACGCCCCTGTGAGGTAACCACACCTGATGGTTAAAACCACCACCAATTTTTGCAGTGTATTATTTGATTGTTGATAATCCTAACACAGACATAGACTCACGGACCATGCGCACCAACAACTTAGTTACTACCGAGGAAAGCGAGTAACGTTCGGATCACGTGATTCACATCATATGTGAGGAGAATTGAGCAGCGACGTAAAATCATAGATACTAAACGAGAACGTTCTCGTTTAGTATCTATGGTAAAATGAGAGCACCGTTTTTCTTGGTCACGATTGTGACAGTGCTAGCGCTTCCATGTGGTCCTTGGCGATGTAATGCCAGTAAGTCCTTTGGTATATATACAGCTGTATTTGTCATTTTACTTTGGCTGTTATTCAGATGGAGACCAGGAGCAGATTTCCTCCATCCCAAAGTTAGTAGCTACACGATATATTAGTAGCTGTACAGTATAAATCCATGGCATATAATCATTATGTGTAGAGGGGAATAGGCATTGTGTGTAGGTGTATATTTTACTGTTTATTCCCACTATAGCTAAAGCTTCTTTTTATGCAGGAATTTTATATATGCACTATGTTTACTGTATACTGTGGATATTTCTATGTTGATGCAGATGTGAACCAGCTACAAAGCTGACTAATGTGTGTACGTTCATTCGTTCCACCACACACTACCATATAGTTGTCTCTAATGAAAGTGAGGCAATAGTGCAGAGTGTGAGTGAGCTCAGACAGAGCGAGAACAACAAATGCAATCAACTCATTGCCTTTTTTCTCTGCTACTACTTATTTCGAAATTGTGAGTTACGTAATACCTCTGATCCAAGTAGTGGCTTGCAGCTGAGTATATGTCGAAGCAAGTGTTCCGGTTTATTAAAGGTTGGTAATGAGTGTCTTGATGAAAGTGATTTCCAGACTGTGCTTGAAATTTCAAAATATAATGAAGCTGTACATGAAATTGTTGCCTGGGCTTTGAACTTCGATTGCTATGATCCCACCACATATGCTGTACCTGGAGTGCCTATAAGCAACACCTCATGTGATAATATTGGTCTCATCGATGGTCTGTTACCAAGTACAAGTGCAGGTGAACTGACATAGTACTTGTATTTATAGCATATATAGCTAGGAGAGAAAACTAACAACACTACAACAAAACACACATATATATACACTGTTTACAGCATAGTATTAATATGGACGTATAAGTTCCAACCCTTGCACTACTACACCAAAACTGAAAGTTCCTTGTGCAAACATAAACAGCATAGCACAAAGTTTTTTCTACAATTTCCTAAGTGTGAAAAACATTTCAAATGTTAAAGGATGACAATGCTAAAAGTACAGGAACAAGATGCAGTATATGCAGGCAAAACAATGCAGTGATGATGGCATGAGAAATAAGGAGCAGGCAAAGGTAAGGGATGGGCATATAACAATCATAACGTGCGTAACCAAATGTTTTTCACACTTCTTTCACTTTTTTTCGTTGCCAAATACATGCAGTAGTATTTCACACGCGCGAGCCCCACCCCTTTTGCTCCTCGCGGTCACGGGAAATCGCGCATAATAATGAGGAAATGGCGTTCGTGTATATATACGGAAAATACATGTATTCCTAGCTCTATATACACGTGCAGGAAGGTCCTACGAAGACTCTGTTGGGCAAAGGCACTCCGCAGGAGAATATAAAGCTGTTTCATGCAAAATGAAGGTAAATACTTGTACCGTTTGTGAGATAGGCTTGTTTACTGAAGAAGAAGAAGAACAGAAATTGAGGTTTTGGCAATTTCACGTATGTCATTATAGCGGTGTACTTTACCGCCTTGAGGTAAAGTACATCATTACACAGAGTGTTATCGTATCGTACAAAGAGTGTTATCGTACACAGTGTTATCGTATCTATAAACACTCGTAGGCCACATTATGTTTTTAACAGGGCAATGGATGCTCTGGTTCTGGGCCTATAAGGCCCACCTCTTCTGCCACCACAGCACACTCAGTTTTCATTGCAGAGGCAGAGAACCTGGGGGGGCTTGAGCCCCCCAAAATTGGAAGTTGTCACGAAGAACGTTTTAAATGCTAATAGCCTATTCAGGATGAATGTGAATAACCCCCCACTTTATGAATGCCGAGCCCCCCCCCCCCCCCCCCCCACTTTTGACATGCTGTCTCTGCCTCTGCATTGCCAGAAAAATCAACTCCCACTGCAGCTGTATGTAGGACTCAAACAAACATACATTCAATCGTTAACTTAACCAGACAGAACACATTACCACTCTAGCATACTAGCTACATGTGACCTCTTTTATTTTTGGGTTACAATTGTTGCTTTATGATTTTTGGCACTACCATCTTTTCATGCATATAGTTTTACTCTTGAATAAATGTATTAACATGAAATTTACAACTTCATCTTCATACAGAGCAGAACTCTAATAGTTCAATTCCACCCCAGGTTCAGGGCAGAGCTTTAGTACTGCTGCAGCTGTAGCTATATCTGCCACAGTTGTGATTGCTTTGCTGGCAGTCATGATCATATTGGGGATTTTAATCTACTTCTGCTTCAGGAAAAAGAAAGTCAAAACCACTGATATGACTCAGTGAGGAGGATACTCCAAATTGAGCATATAATTATTTAGAAACCTTTTTCCAACAGAGACCTGAATGTAGATACTCATCTGGAAAATCAATATTCCCTTGGTAAGGCATCACACCCTTATTTTGTTACTCTTATTATTAATTTACATTCAGTTCACCCAAAGGAGTCTCCTCTGCTGCAGCAACTTTGTGCAGATCTCAAGGATAAGAGAATGATTGTTTCAAAAGACCAAATACATCTCTCAAGTGTTGTGGGGCATGGTAAGCAATGAATTTCCTGTTGCAAGCAGGAAAAAAACAAACATACTTTAATGCCCAGGTTCAGAGTAGATTTGGGAATATTCCCGAGGTTGTTTACTATCATACTACAGCAATTTGAATATTTGAATACGGCACATTTATATCTAATCTATTATGTACTCTATGTAGGAGAGTCTGGAGTGGTTTACAAGGGATATATTGACACCTCACTGGGATCTGAACTAGTTGCTGTTAAAACTGGAAAAGGTAAACAACAGTGCAGCCTTGGATTGCATGAACACATATATGTACCCTCTAATATGTAGCCCTATTTTCCTCTGGTGACTTGGAACGGCTGACCAAGGAGATATCTACCATGTTGTCCTTTCAACATCCGAATGTCATGTCCCTAGTTGGAGTATGTCTTGATGATGAGATGCCCCTACTCATTATGCCTTTCATGTCTAATGGCAGTGTTTTAGAGTATATCCGACATCATAAACAAGAACTGCTACTTACCAGTGAAGCTACAGATGAAGAGGTACATGTTAAAACAAAATGGTTTGACATTTATTTTATTACACTTCTTACAGATACAGTCAGTAAAGAAGATATATTTGAAGATGTGTCACCAAATAACGAAGGGAATGACATACCTTGCTAAAGAAAAGTTTGTTCATCGTGACCTGGCTGCAAGAAATTGCATGTATGGACCACATATTAATAATAATTATGGACTAAACTTAGAAATTCTTTAACATATACAGGATTGATGGTCATGGGGTGATCAAAGTAGCTGACTTTGGTCTCACAGAAGACATGTATGGGACTAACTACTTCCGTCGGAGGAAGAGTGTGTCAGGACATGAAGAGAAAGTGCCCATCAGGTGGATGGCTCCTGAGAGTATTAAGAATGATATCTACAATGAGAGTACTGATGTGGTGAGATATGAGATATTAATCAATCTCAGTTCCTACATCTCAATAATGTAAGAACATCTCTCCACAGTGGGCATTTGGTGTGACTGTTTGGGAGTTGTTCACTTGTGGGAGAGTCCCCTACTCTGCAATTCCTGTCATGAGTATTTTGAAGGAACTAAAGGCAGAACAGAGACTGGAGAAACCAGAAAACACAGCCTGCTCCAATGAAATGTTAGTTGAATAGGAATTTTAATTACCAAATAATTGGTTCCTATTTTCAATAGTTATGACCTGATGACTTCATGCTGGAACTTGGATTCCCTCCAGCGTCCCAAGTTTGAAAACCTTCAGTGTGATGTGTCTGAGTTACTTGAAGCAGTAGCTGGCTATATGGAGCTGCCTCTCTCACTCAACTGGAAGAAAGAAGAGGAACTAGAAGAAGGAGAGACAGCTGCAGAGCTGTAGTTGGCTTCACCTCAAGAGATGCCAAATATTATCACTTATCATGTTGTATATATTTGTGTTTAGACCAATTCCTGATAGCAAACTATAGTCTACTGATTATTATAAATCCAAGTTGTCATTATCTGTGATGTAGTATGTCAAATCAACACATTATTTAACAACTGCATAATTGAGCCAGAAAAATTACATTTAGCAATAATGATATTACAGCTAATTGGGTCTCAAAGCTACAATATATATGTACTGACAGTCAGCACAATTTTGCAGGGCTTACTCAAAAGTGGGCATATATATGGGAGAAAGAGCTTTTCCATTTAACCTGACAAACCTTATATATATATACAATACCAGCCATCCAGAAATGCGTGTAAACGCACGTTTGGATCACGTGATTCACTTACTCGTAAGAAGTAAAAATTAATGATGTTTTTCTTGGTCACGATTGTGACAGTGCTAGCGCTTCCATGTGGTCCTTGGCGATGTAATGCCAGTAAGTCCTTTGGTATATATACAGCTGTATTTGTCATTTTATTTTGGCTGTTTATTCAGATGGAGACCAGGAGCAGATTTCCTCCATTCCAAAGTTAGTATACCATTAATTCCACCACGGCCCAGCCCTGAATTTCTAGCGTGACGAATTCCTGAAGCGTGAGTGACATACAAACAAAACAAAACGAGAACGCGCTGCAGGATTAGGATGCCTGGCTCTCTAAGGCGCTCAGTAATAATGATCACTAGGCCAACCCTCAAGATTCATGCAACCATATGCTCCCCGGGACAATATTATCACTGCAATAAATAAGTTGCCATTTTGACAATTGTGTATGGTTATATCTCAGTTGCATCGTATTATAAATGCATGACTACTACCTCTCTTGGTGTTCAAAGAATGTATGAAGTGTTCCCAAGGTAGCTATCATGCAAAGGCAGAGAACCTGGGGGGGCAGGAGAGGCTTGAACCCCCCCCCCCCCACTTTTTGAACAGGAGGGAGGGGGGGGGCTGAGCCCCCCCAAAATTGGAGTGTGTCAATGGGTCAAATACTATGTGATAGCTAATAGACTATGCAGGATGTATTCAGGATGAATGTGTGTTTTATTAAGATCCACTTCATGAACTCCGAGCCCCCCCACTTTTGACATGCCTCTGCTATGATAATAAATTTATGTGTATGGACCGGAGGAATGTAGTGTGTATATAAAGGTTACTCCTCCAAGAGAGTAGTTACAGTATATACAGTTAACGTCATGTATATGATTTTCCCTATGGGATATGGTACTATCACAAGCAGTCTTACTGTCTCTTGAAATATACAGAGGTAATTCTTTAGGGGTATCCGACACATCTCATGAGAGATAGTACTCATCACAAAGGGAATATGTTGCAATTGAGGTAACCACACCTGATGGTTAAAACCACCACCAATTTGTGCAGTGTATTATTTGATTTTTGATAATCCTAACACAACGGACATAGACTCACAGACCATGCGCACCATTGGTCCAACAACTTAGTTAGCGAGTAACGTTCCGTGATTCGCATCAGAGGTTGATTATGCGTGATGACGTTATCACAGCTATTGACCAAGATGTCCTTGACCGTTTGGAAGTGATATTCAAGCAGCTCGGACTACCTGGAAAAGCTACAGCTGTCTGATATGAGGTGGAACGCGGAAAACAAGGGTTTATAAATGCATAGACGGCTTCTGACGCTCTCGAACCACTGCTAGACGGAACAGGGGTAAGTCAAACGCAGATACCTACGGCGAAATCGAATAAGTAGGTAACTTTGGAGGCCGTTTGCATCAAAACGCGAGCGTATGTATATACAAGGGTTTTTCAGTTAGATAGAATAGAATTGGGAGTCTCTTAAGCTTCACTTTCCCGAGATGACAACCCCCCTAACTTTGGAGTTATGAAGCTTTGAAAGTAGTGAAAATTGGGTAAAGGCAGTGTATTTGAGGCTTCGTTGCCATGCAAAGGGATTACATGTGGCTGATAATTGATGTTCATTACAGAGCACTGTCATAGAGCTTGTGATGGCTACCAGAAGTGTGGTGACAACTGCCCCAGATTTTGTATGGTGAGGATCAGAGTATTTGTATTTTATACAGACCGTAGCTGACCTCTGCACTCTTGTGGGACAAAAGGTGTTAGGGGGTTGTTACCTCAGGAAAGTGAAGCTTAAGAAACTCCCGGTTCTGTTCTATCTAGCTGAAAAAACCTTGTATATACATACGCTTGCGTTTTGATGCAAACGGCCTCCAAAGTTACCTACTTATTCGATTTCGCCGTAGGTATCTGCGTTTGACTTACCCCTGTTCCGTCTAGCAGTGGTTTGAGAGCTTCAGAAGCCGTCTATGCATTTACAAATCCTTTTTTCCACGTTCCACCTCTTAAATCAGACAGCTGTAGCTTTTCCAGGGAGTCCGAGCTGCTTGATTATCACTTCCAAACGGTCACGGACTAGGCCTGGGCAGATTATGCCAGCATAATTTGGGGAATAATAGGGACTATGCAGCATCGAGCATAATACGGGAATAATAGGTGAATATACTGACACGACGGACACGTGTTGTGTACATGCAATGGCTGAGGCTGAATTGATCGAAGTGGCTGACGTTCTTGAGATGACTCAGACGAGTCTAAGTACTAGCAGCGGTGGCATCAGTAATCACTTACTTGTTGCTGTATTGTTCTTGTTGTGTAGTTGTTCTGTTTTGGCAAAATTGATGTTTGACATGTGAGAATAATGGGTAATGTTCAGGAATAATAGGTACTGTTAACGCGAATAATAGGTGTTATTCAGAGAATTGGGGAATAGCATAATAGGTATTTTTATGAGCATAATCCGCCCAGGCCTATCACGGACATCTTGGTCAATAGCTGTGAGGACGTCATCACGTTCCGCGTGCATAATTAATCGTGGCCAACCTCTGTGTCAGCAGTCACATGACATTGATCACGTGCTTGCATCATTTGTTACTACACTCCCGCTCTTATGAACGGTCGATAAGTGCATTCGTAATTGCTATAAGTTGCCAAAGTCTATGCTCATACGTAAGAGTTGCTAAAGGTTACCTGTGTCTTCATTGTCAGGCTGGAGCCGTAAGATCACGTGATCAATGTCACGTGCTGCTGACACAGCACAACCAAGAAAACGCTCGAATGTCACCAGACCCTTCCCTTCGAGGGGTGGGGTCTGGGCACGAGACTACCTCGAATTGGGCAGCGACGTAAAATGAGAGCACCTTTTTTCTTGGTCACGATTGTGACAGTGCTAGCGCTTCCATGTGGTCCTTGGCGATGTAATGCCAGTAAGTCCTTTGGTATATATACAGCTGTATTTGTCATTTTATTTTGGCTGTTTATTCAGATGGAGACCAGGAGCAGATTTCCTCCATCCTAAAGTTAGTAGCTATACGATATATTAGTAGTTGTACAGTATAAATCCATGGCATATAATCATTATGTGTAGAGGGGAATAGGTATTGTGTGTAGGTGTATATTTTACTGTTTATTCCCACTATTATCTAAAGCTCCTTTTTATGCAGGAATTTTATATATGCACTATGTTTACTGTATACTGTGCATATTTCTATGTTGATGCAGGTGTGAACCAGCTACAAAGCTGACTAATGTGTGTACGTTCATTCACTCCATCACACACCATATAGTTGTCTCCAATGAAAGTGATGCAATACTGCAGAGTGTGAGTGAGCTCAGACAGAGCAACAGCAAGAGCAACAAATGCAATCAATTTATTGACTTTTTTCTCTGCTTCTACTTGTTTCGAAACTGTGAGCTACGTAATACCTCTGATCCAAGTAGTGGCTTGCAGCTGAGTATATGCCAAAGCAAGTGTTCCGGTTTATTTGAGATTGGTAATGAGTGTCTTGATGAAAGCGATTTCCAGACACTGCTTGAAATTTCAAAGTATAATGAAGCTGTACAAGAAATTACTGCTTGGGCTTTTAACTTCAATTGCTATGATCCCACCACATATGCTATACCTGAAGTGCCTATAAGCAACACCTCATGTGATAATGTCAGTTTCATCGATGATCTGTTACCAGGTGAACTGGACATACATATATTTGCAGCATATAACTAGGAGAGAAACTAATATATAAGAATATATCACTAAATATATGGTAGGGTTTTTGTAACCCTTCTGTGTTTATTTTATTTGCCTATGACAAGTTTTTAATGCAAGGGGTAAAGTATGGTCATTGTAGCAGTGTACTTTACCTACTTTGAGAGTTTTATTGTGTATAAGAACACTCGTAGGCCATGTTATGTGTCTGAAAAGGCTTATAACTGTTCCGTTTGAGAGATCTGAGCCGCTTCATTTGTTAAGGCTAATAGGCGTATCGGTGCCATCCTTACATATAAAGTCTACCGACTATGATATAATCAAATTATGGTGATTGCAATTTATTGGTTGAATGATTAGATTGCTTTTATTACATTCCAAGTTGAATGTCAGCCATTGTACACTGCATTTTGCTTACAATAATACCCCATATTAAACAGAGATGTAGGGAGGGGTTACGCATGGTATTATTGTTGCATGCCATAATCTTTTGTGTTGGGGCACATATACCACCCTATATAGTTTCTCTGGTTTTTGACATTGCCATTCCTACATCCTTCAGTACATATTAATGTTTTTACACTGATATGTTTCACTGGTTTTTCACTACAACACAAAGTGTAAGTCTTGAAGCTAATGCTGCTACAGTCCCACCCTCTTTCCGCTACCCTCTGTAAGTATGATATAGAAGCCAATGATCAACATTGTGATAAAATCTCTGTAAACCATGTAAATCTTGTACAAAATAGCCTCAGGCAAGCATTACTGTATCTCACTAACAAAAGCTCTGCTAAATATGGAAATTGGTGTGATGGTAAGGCTTAATACCCAAATGATCAACTCAGGTTGTGATAAGATCTATGTAAACAATGTAAATCTTATAATATAACAACAAATAGCCTCAGGCAAGCGTTATTGTATCACACTAATAAAAGCTTCACTAAATGTGAATATTTGTATGATGGTAAAACCATGCACACACTATTATCTGTACAGTACTGCTAATTCAGCTGAACTAATGTAAAATGCATTAGCTAATATGCTGTAAACTGCAAAATAACAAAATGTATGTACCTAGGTCCACAAAAAAATGACAGGAGACAAGTAAATAAAAACTTTAGGAAATTTGAAAGGAAATAATATTATAGCGATTGCATAAAAAGGAATAACGGAGACAAGATTGGGACACAGACATGTTATGATATATCGACGTACCCATAAATGTTACGTTGATATATCATAACATGTCTGTGTCCCAATCTTGTCTCCGTTCCTTTTTATGCAATCCCTAATCTATATTTCCTTTCAAATTTCCTAAAATTTTTTTACTTGTACATATGTATATATACTGCAGTTGTGGTTATATCTGCCACAATTATGTTTGTTTTGCTGACAGTCATATCTGTGATTATGCATGCTCTACTTTTGCTTTAAGAAAAACTCAGAACAAATATTGAGTGCATGGATGCTCTACCTCTGGTTCTGGTATATACAAGCCTATAAGGCCCACCTGTTCTGCCACCACAGCACACTCAGTTTTCATTGCCAGAAAAATCAGCATCCACTGTAGGACTCAAACGAACATACATTCAATTGTTAACCAGACAGAACACATTACCACTCTAGCATACTCTAGCTAGTAGCTAACATGTGACATCTTCTATTTTTCGGTTACAATTGTTGCTTTATGATTTTTGGCACTACCACCTTTTCATGCATATAATTTTACTCTAGAATAAGTGTATTAACATGAAATTGACAACTTCATCTTCATACAGAGCAGAGCTCAGATTCAGGGCAGAGCTTTAATACTGCTGCAGCTGTAGCTATATCTGCCACAGTTGTGATTGTTTTACTGACGGTCATAATCATATCTGTGATTGTGTTCTACTTCTACTTCAAGAAAAAGAAAGTCAAAGGCACTGATATAACTCTGTGAGGAAGATACTCCAAATTATCCTATATTTAGAAATGTACCTTTTTTTCCAACAGAGACCTGAATGTACATACTAATCTGGAAAATCAATATATCCTTGGTATGGCATCACAACCTTAGTTTGTTACTCTTATTATTAACTTACATTCAGTTCGGCGGAAGGAGTCTCTTCTGCTGCAACAACTTCGTGCAGATCTCAAGGATAAGAGAATGATTGTTTCAAAAGACCAAATGCATCTCTCAAGTGTTGTGGGGCAGGGTAAGCAATGAATTTCCTGTTGCAAGCAGGAAAAAACAAGCTACATATCATGTATAGTTTAACGCCCAGGTTCAGAGTAGGTATGGGAATATTCCCGAGGTAGTTTACTATCATACTATGGCAATTTGAATACGGCACATTTATATCTAATCTATTATGTACTCTATGTAGGAGAGTCTGGAGTGATATACAAGGGATATATTGACACCTCACTGGGGTCTGAACTTGTTGCTGTTAAAACTGGAAAAGGTAAACAACAGTGCAGCCTTGGATTACATGAACACATGGCATGTGTATATGTACCCCTCTGATATGTAGCCCTAATTTCCTCTGGTGACTTGGAACGGCTGACCAAGGAGATATCTACCATGTTGTCCTTTCAACATCCAAATGTCATGTCCCTAGTTGGAGTATGTCTTGATGATGAGATGCCCCTACTCATTATGCCCTTCATGTCTAATGGCAGTGTTTTAGAGTATATCCGACATCATAAACAAGAACTGCTACTTACCAGTGAAGCTACAGATGAAGAGGTGTTAAAATGGTTTGACCTTCATTGACTTTGTTACACTTTCATGCCATTTTCTTACAGTTACAGTCAGTAAAGAAGACATATTTGAAGATGTGTCACCAAATAACGAAGGGAATGACATACCTTGCTAAAGAAAAGTTGGTTCATCGTGACCTGGCTGCAAGGAATTGCATGTATGGACCACATATTAATAATATGGACTAGACTTCATAATTCATTAACATAATACAGGATTGATGGTCGTGGAGTGATCAAAGTAGCTGACTTTGGTCTCACAGAGGACATGTATGGGACTAACTATTTTCGCCGGACAAGGAGTGTGTCAGAAAGTGAGGAGAGGGTTCCCATCAGGTGGATGGCTCCTGAGAGTATTGAGAATGATATCTACAATGAGAGTACTGATGTGGTGAGAACATGTAATACATAATTATCCAGCTAGTGTCTATATATCGAGGACGCGGCACGGCCATGGCCGTGCCGCGTTTTTACCCCCTCTTGTATAGTGCGCATGCTCAGTTAGTAAAAATGGGCGTGGCTAAGCAAAAGTGGACGTGGTCAGCAATTTTTCGCTTGCACACTACCTACTCCCAGTGGCTGTACTGGTTTAATTTCACTCCTACGGGCCTGCAGATACACTCATAACCATAGTCAGATCTGTGTTGGCATTGATAATCCCAATTTTTTTTGCAATGTCTTTGCATAGTGGGCATTTGGTGTGACTGTTTGGGAGTTGTTCACTTGTGGGAGAGTCCCCTACTCTGGAATTCCTGTCATGAGTGTTTTGAAGGCACTAAAGGAAGGACAGAGACTGGAGAAACCAGAAAACACAGCCTGCTCCAATGAAATGTTAGTTGCATAAGATATTTTTAATTAGCACACTAACTACCTATTTCCTATTTTCGACTAATAGCTATGACCTGATGACATCATGCTGGAACTTGGAAACCCACCAGCGTCCCAAGTTTGCAAACCTTCAGTGTGATGTGTCTGAATTACTTGAGGCAGCAGCTGGCTATATGGAGCTGTCTTTCTCACTCAACTGGAAGAAAGAAGAGGAACTAGAAGAAGGAAAGACAGCTGTAGAGCTGTAGTTGGCTTCACCTCAAGAGATGCCAAATACACTGACTATGTTGTACATATTTGTGTTCAGAACAATTTGTAGTTCTATAAATCCTTATTTATGATGTAATATCAAAGTATTGAGCACATTATTTAACAACTGCATAATTGAGCCAGAAATAATCCATTTAGCCAATAATGATATTACAGCTAATTGGGTCTGAAAGTCACAATATGTGCTGATAGTCAGCACAATCTTGCAGGGCTTATATACTCAAATGTGGACATATTCATAAGAGGGAGTTTTTCCATTAAACTTGGCATGTTTGATATCTAGATACTGAGTCCCTAGTTGGAGTATGTCTTGACAGTCAGCACAATCTTGCAAGGCTGACTCAAAGTTGTACATGCTTTCCTATAACCCTTCATTATAATGTTGTCCAACTGATGTATAGAGACAGTTGATAGAGAGAGGGGAGAGGAGGAGAGAAAGAAATGGAGCAGAGAGAGTATTGTTAGAAGAGTGTAAATTAGGGATAATAGCAAGTTAATTGACCTATTATTCAGTTCAGCATTCTCACTGTTAAAGGGCTTTGAGTTCAACAAAGTGCTTAATGATGGATACCAGTCCAGCCCCATTCTCTCCTGCAAAAACCTTTCTCCAGCAGACCAAAATAGCACCACATGGACTCTCTACTGATCCCAGTCACCTGCTCTAGAAGTCCCTCACTGGGCCCAGGTGTTGTGTAACTTGAAAACAACCTTCTTTTGCATGATTTGCTGATTACTTGTATACCAACAACTTTATCAGGTTGAAATCTATGCTGATTTGTATACAGAATTCGGCCCAGTCAGCTGAGCTGCCTCGGTAGCTTAGTTGGCAAGAGCGTTACCTGGAAAGCTGATAGTCATGGGTTTGAGTCCCACCTGAGGCAGCCAATTTTTCTTTGAAAAATTACTCTTTCAGGCGAGTTATGTTTTACCATGATATGTGCTGCTTTGCCTTTCTGTTGTGTTGTTGTTTTGTTGCCTTGCCTCTATTTCCAGCATCTCTTGAAGTGATTGTTCATGACAACTTTGGAATGTATAGTTTCAAAGAAGTAATAGAATATCCATATTGAGTTTCCCTCTAATTAACAAAGAATGTAGTGGCAGTAATACCATATAATGCTTATAAATGGGCATGTTACTGAGATCATGTGCACAACCACCTTTACTCTCTATGTACGTAGTGATGCATGTACTGAGTTCTACTGCTACTAAATTGAGAGATGAATTCGTATATTACTACATACATTCCTGAGTTCTCATGTGTTTGTTGCAAACAAGTCATTCAAATCACTAGTAGGTTTAGGGAAGCAGGGTTAGTTACTCATGGCTCAAAGTTTGTAATAAGTATAAGAAAGCATTTTGTGACTGTAGTATACAGTCGTATATATACCTAAGACAATCATCACTTTCTTTATTCCTTTGTCATCATTATATTTGCTGTAATAGCAAGCAGCGTTTACCCAACGTCTACCCTCAATCACGCGATGTTAAACGCGCGCGCGCGCGCACGTAAACGGGGAAGTCCAATCACGGATACATCGCAACATAACGGACGTAGACTCACGCACTAACTACAACTTGCTTAGTAAACGCTTCCTTCTCGTGATTTGCCGATAGAATTGAGCGGCAGCGTAAAATGGGAGCACCGTTTTTCTTGGTCACGATTGTGACGGTGCTAGCGCTTACATGTGGTCCTTGGCAATGTAATGCCAGTAAGTCCTTTGGTGTATATCTGTATTTGTCATTTTACTTTTTGGCTGTTTATTCAGATAAAGACCAGGAGCAGATCACAAACAATTCCTTCATTCCAAAGTATGTGCTATACGACCTATATATCATAATCAGTAGCTTTATGTTATGAAATACATGTACCCACTTTAACATGTGTAGATCTAGAGGGGAATGGGCTTTGTGTAGGTGTATAGTGTTATTCAGGTGTGTATTCCCACTACGCATAGGTAACTCCTTTTTTGATTTCATATTTGGCTATACTACATTCACTGTGCATGCTTCTATGTACATGCAGGTGTGAACCAGCTACCAACCAGAACACTCTGTGTAACTTCATCCACTCCCCCACAAATTACTATATAGTTGTTTCCAATGAAACTGATACAATACTGCAAAGTGTGGGTGTGCTCGCACGGGACAAGAACAGCAAATGTAACCAATTCATTGTCTTCTTTCTCTGCTTCTACTTGTTTCGAAACTGTGAACTACATAATACCTCCGATCCAAGTAGTAGCTGGCAGCTGAGTATATGCGAAAACAGATGTTCCGATTTAAAAATGCTTTCCATTGAGTGCATTGATCAACTCAGTATCCAGACTTTGCTTAATAATTCAAATAGTGAAGCTATACACCGACTTGTTGCTTGGGCTTTCAACTTCAGTTGCTATGATCCCACCACATATGCTGTACCTGGAGTGCCTATAGGCAACACCTCATGTGATAATGTCAATTACATCGATGATCTGTTACCACGTAAGTGCAGGTAACATACTTGTAGCCTAGGAGAGATAGCAAGTGTGTGTGTGTGTGTGTGTGTGTGTGTGTGTGCGTGTGTGTGTGTGTGTGTGTGTGTGTGTGTGTGTGTGTGTGTGTGTGTGTGTGTGTGTGTGTGTGTGTGTTGAGTGTATTTGTGTGTGTTTCATCCCATACCTGCATCAGTTCCCATACAATATGGTACTACTACAGACAATGACGATTCCTTACATGTGTGGCTGTTGATATAGTAGTCCACACTATTCCACAATGCCTCTATTATCTACATGTGTGAATGCTGACACAATACGTCATCATTCTATATTCATATCTGTGCACTTAAATAACTTAAGGAGTAACCCTTTGGGTCACTTCCCCAAAGGGTTACTCCTTAAGTTATTTAATAGAGAAAATAGAGGCATTGTGGAACCGTGTGGACTACTAGCTATATCAACAGCCACACATGTCTATCAATAGCCACATATGCAATATATGTGACCATGCAACTTTATGTCGCATTGTATCGTTTTTGAGATAAGCATGGTATTGAATAACGATTTTCAAGCCGATTGTAGTGATGTTTTCAGATTTTTGATTGGTCTTTCTATTCCAAAGTTATGATGTATTTTGTGTTTTATATTATTTGTATGGGGTATACTGGGAAAGTGGAACTATTTTTTCATGCTGAAAATTATACTTTCGCGGCATAAGTTTGGTTTATGCTTGCATGGTCACATATAATGAGTAAAACATGTTGTAACTGATGCAGATATGTGATGAAACTCAACAAATTTTGTTATTGAAAAAGGCATATAGTATTAACATGGAGTGTATTACTTCACCATCATGCATTCAGGAGGGATCTCTAATAGTTCAATTCCACCCCAGGTTCAGAAGAGAGCTTTAATACTGCTGCAGCTGTAGCTATATCTGCCACAGTTGTGATTGTTTTGCTGACAGTCATGATCATATTGGGGATTGTGTTCTACTTCTGCTTCAGGAAAAAGAAAGTCAAAGGCACTAATATGACTCGGTGAGGAAAGTATAGCTAGATGTGACCATATTTCAAACATGCTTACCACCCTCACAAACAATTCCTTCATTCCAAAGTATGTGCTTTTGTTTTTTTTTCTAGCAGAGATCTGAATGTACAAAATAATCAGTATTCCTTTGGTAAGACCATATATAACCTTAGTTTGTTTCTCTTACGAAAATAATTTTAATTTTCATTCAGTTCAACCAAAGGAGTCGCCTCTGCTGCAACAACTTCGTGCAGATCTCAAGGATAAGAGAATGATTTTTTCAAAAGACCAAATACATCTCTCAAATGTTGTGGGGCATGGTAAGCAATAGCAACTTCATGATTATAGTTATATCATTGCAAAAAAGAGGTGGTTGTTTTGTTCAGTGTGTGTGGTCACCTCAGTTGCATTATTGGCGAGCAGAGCAAGCCCACCTAGTCGTACAGCTGGTGTGGGATTTCTATTCTGTATCTGACGATGCATTTTGGCCCTGGGGCTGCCTGCACACTACACGCAAAAACGTAACTGGCCCTGCCTCTTCCGCTCGCCATCAATACATAGCATTCAACTAGTATGACCATAATCTGTCTGAATTGGTCATGGTATTCAAAACATATGTGGAACGTAATTATTATGGTTTCCCTGGTGAGATAAGATATTATCACACCAGGAGTATCATTGTCACGTGAGATATACACTGACATCATTCCCTATGGATATCCTACATACCTCTTGGGAGGTTGTAGTTACAAAAATGCCTATGTTGCAACTAATGCTTACATAATGGTTAAAACAACCACCCACTTTTGCAGTGATACTGCATGCATGTTTGCATCCTACATGTCACAAAAAGTTCAATTCTTGTACATGTTGTTGTTTTAACTTTTCAAGAAATTCTCTTTGATATTTATACACAATTCATGTACTCTATGTAGGACAGTCTGGACTGGTTTACAAGGGATATATTGATACCGCAGTGGGATCTGAACTGGTTGCTATTAAAACTGGAAAAGGTATAGAACTGTGGAGGCTTAGATTGTGTGAAGACATGGCATGTGTATATACCCTCTAATATTTAGCTCTATTTTCCTCTGGTGACTTGGAACGGCTGACCAAGGAGATATCTACCATGTTGTCCTTTCAACATCCAAATGTCATGTCCTTAGTTGGAGTATGTCTTGATGGAGAGATGCCCCTACTCATTATGCCCTTCATGTCTAATGGCAGTGTTTTAGAGTATATCCGACATCATAAACAAGAACTGCTACTTACCAGTAAAGCTACAGATGAAGAGGTGTTAAAATGGTTTGACCTTTATTGACCTTGTTCCACTTCCATTTCCGCACTTACAGATACATGCAGCAAGAACAAAATATCTGAATATGTGTCACCAAATAACAAAGGGAATGACATACCTTGCTAAGCAAAAGTTTGTTCATCGTGACCTGGCTGCAAGAAATTGCATGTATGGACATAAACTTTATATATATAATGTAAACTTTGAAATCCCTTAACATATACAGGATTGATAGTTGTGGAGTGATCAAAGTAGCTGACTTTGGCCTTACCGAAGACATGTATTGCACTAACTTCTTCCACCAAGACAAGAGTGTGGCAGAAAGTAAGGAGAGGGTTCCAATCAAGTGGATGGCTCCTGAGAGTATTGAGAATGATATCTACAATGAGAGTACTGATGTGGTGAGATACGATATACAATACTCAGTTTCTACATCTCTAAGTATTAATGAATGTCTCTCCACAGTGGGCATTTGGTGTGACTATTTGGGAGTTGTTCACTTGTGGGAGAGTCCCTTTCTCTGGAATTCCGGTCACGAGTGTTTTGAAGGAACTAAAGGCAGGACACAGACTGGAGAAACCAGAAAACACAGCCTGCTACGATGAAATGTTAGATGAGAATTCAATTTGTACATTAGCTAGCTTGCTATATATATACCTGTATCCTGTTAAACTAACAGCTATGACCTGATGACATCATGCTGGAACTTGGATTCCCGCCAGCGTCCCAAGTTTGCAAACCTGCAGTTTGACGTGTCTGAGTTACTTGAGGCAGCAGCAAGCTATATGAAACTGGTTTGCCCACTCAAAGAACAGGTGCTAGATGACAACTCCACAAGTGTTGTAATAACTCCTGTTATGACAACGGTCAACCTCTCAACTAAAGACAAACCAACATGTTAACACGGACTTTTGGAGCTAGTAATGTATGTTGTTTAGGAGGCCATTTTAGCAGACTATAGTCTATAAATGTTCGTCGTAGGGCGTGTTTTGACTGCGACACCGCGGAGAGCATGCGCAGACAAATCGCGTTGCGTTTGCGCTAATAAATGAAAGTAATATCCGGTCCGACACCACCGAGAACTCCGTCATAATTAAAGTCTTAGTATATAAAGAGGAGTGAGCTGTAATGGACCTAGGACTTTTGAAGGTCTGTCTAACTTCTTTAATACTCTAGCACTATTATAGTTAAAGTGTTAGTGAGAGAGTGACTGAACTATAATTCCTGCTACTTGCATAGTAATCCATAGCTAAGTCCATATTTGTAGGTACTACAATGAAGTCCATGCTTCTATTTCTGTTGTGTCTCCTCTGGTTTCTGGTGGAGGTCCAGTCTCAGACTGAATATCAAACAGTTTAGCATGCAGTCTCATCCAATTTCTTGCTATGAGCAAGAACATGCATACAACACTATGCAGCCATCTCAGTAATGAAGAACACTATCCTCACAATTCATGCAACCATATGCTCACAGGGATAATGTGATACCCGAGGGGTCCGACACGGAGCTGTAGAGCTTACGAGATTTTGGAATCAGACGTGATTTCACTTGGACGGTATCTGTGATTTCCGGTCACAAATACCTGGTATACGGAAATATGCGGAAGTTACCAAACCACTATGTTAGTATACGGACATTTACAAAGTAGTGAAGCCTTGATTTGTGATTTCAAGTTGATTTTTTCTTGAAGATTTCTACCCCTTGGTGATATATATCACTTCTTGACTCACGCACTAACAACCTAGTTACGTACCGTGTGACGCAGTAAACCTAGTTTGCATCACGTGATTCGCTGCACCGCATCTGTGAAGAGCGGCGACGTAAAATGAAAGCTCCGTTTTTCTTGGTCACGATTGTGGCAGTGGTAGCGCTTTCATGTGGTCCTTGGCGATGTAATGCCAGTAAGTCCTTTGGTATATATACAGCTGTATTTGTCATTTTACTTTGGCTGTGTTTAGATGGAGACCAGGAGCAGATTTCCTCCATTCCAAAGTTAGTAGCTATACGATATATTAACAGTATAAAATCCATGGCGTGTAATCATTATGTATAGGGCTTTGTCCAGGTATATATATTATTATAATAGCGTTGTTTTTACTGTGTATTCCCACTAGCCAAAACTCCTTTTTATGCAGGAATTTATACATGCAGTATACTGTGTATATTTCTATGTACATACAGGTGTGAACCAGCTGCAAAGCATACTAATTTGTGTAACTTCATTCACTCTACCACACACTACCATATAGTTGTCTCCAATGAAAGTGAGGCAATACTGCAGAGTGTGAGTGAGCTCATACAGAGCAAGAGCAACAAATGCAATCAATTTATTGGCTTTGCTATTTGCTTCTACTTGTTTCGAAACTGTGAACTACGTAATACCTCTGATCCAAGTAGTGGCTTGCAGCTGAGTATATGCCAAAACAAGTGTTCCAGTGTATTGAAGATTGCTGATGAGTGCATTGATGGTAGTGATTTCCAGACTCTACTTGAAAATTCAAATTATAATGAAGCTGTACGTGAAATTGTTGCTTGGGCTATGAACTTTAATTGCTATGATCCCACCACATATGCTGTACCTGAAGTGCCTATAAGCAACACTTCATGTCATAGTCTCATCGATGGTCTGTTACCAAGTACGAGTGCAGGTGAACTGGACATACATGTATTTGCAGCATATGCATAGCTAGGAGAGAAAACTGTGTGTGTGTGTGTGTGTGTGTGTGTGTGTGTGTGTGTGTGTGTGTGTGTGTGTGTGTGTGTGTGTGTGTGTGTGTGTGTGTGTGTGTGTGCACGTGTGTGTGTGTGTGTGTTTGTGTGTGTGTGTATGTGTGTGTGTGTGTGTGTGTGTGTGTGTGTGTGTGTGTGTGTGTGTGTGTGTGTGTGTGTGTGTGTGTGTGTGTGTGTGCACGTGTGTGTGTGTGTGTTTGTGTGTGTGTGTGTGTGTGTGTGTGTGTGTGTGTGTGTGTGTGTGTGTGTGTGTGTGTGTGTGTGTGTGTGTGTGTGTGTGTGTGTGTGTGTGTGTGTGTGTGTGTGTGTGTGTGTGTGTGTGTGTGTGTGTGTGTGTGTGTGTGTGTGTGTGTGTGTGTGTGTGTGTGTGTGTGTGTGTGTGTGTGTGTGTGTGTGTGTGTGTGTGTGTGTGTGTGTGTGTGTGTGTGTGTGTGTGTGTGTGTGTGTGTGTGTGTGTGTGTGTGTGCGTGATGTGTGTGTGTGTGTGTGTGTGCGTGATGTGTGTGTGTGTGTGTGTGTGTGTGTGTGTGTGTGTGTGTGTGTGTGTGTGTGTGTGTTGAGTGTGTTTGTGTGCATTTCATCCCATACCTGCATCAGTATTGTACTACTATAGACAATGACTATTCCTTACATGTGTGGCTGTTGATATAGTAGTCCACACTATTCCACAATGCATCTATTTTCTATATGTGTGACTGCTGACCCAATACGTCATCATTCTATACCCATATCTGTGCACTTAAATTCCTTAAGGAGTAACCCTTGGGTCACTTTCCCATCAATAGCCACATATGTAAGGTATAAAGAGTAAAACATGTTGTAACTGATGCAGATATGTGATGAAACTCGACAATTTTTGTTATTAAAAAAGGCATATAGTATTAACATGGAGTGTATTACTTAACCATCATGCATTCAGGAGGGACCTCTAATAGTTCAATTCCACCCCAGATTCAGAAGAGAGCTTTAATACTGCTGCAGCTGTAGCTATATCTGCCACAGTTGTGATTGTTTTGCTGGCAGTCATGATCATATTGGGGATTTTAATCTACTTCTGCTACAAGAAAAAGAAAGTCAAAAACACTATTATGACTCGGTGAGGAAAGTAGCTAGCTGTGATTATATTTCAAACATGCCTACCTTTTTTCTAGCAGAGATCTGAATGTACAAAATAATCAGTATTCCTTTGGTAAGACCATATATAACCTTAGTTTGTTTCTCTTATGAAAATAGTTTTAATTTACATTCAGTTCAACCAAAGGAGTCTCCTCTGCTGCAACAACTTCGTGTAGATCTCAAGGATAAGAGAATGATTGTTTCAAAAGACCAAATACATCTCTCAAGTGTTGTGGGGCATGGTAAGTAATAGCAAATTCGTTATATCACTGCAAAAAAGAGCTGGTTGTTTTGTCCAGTGTGTGCGATCACCTCAGTTGCATTATTTGCGAGCAGAGCGACCCCACCTAGTTGTACAGCTGCCGCGAGAATTCTATTATGTAGCTATACGACGATGCATTTTGGCCCGGGGGCTGCCCGCGCACTACGCACAGAAACGTAACTGGCCTTGCCTCTTCTGCTCGCCATCAATCCATAGCATTCAACTAGTATGACCATAACCTGTCAAAAGATATGTGGAGATGAGATATTATGTGAGATAAGATATTATCACACAAGGAGTATCATTGTCACATGAGATACATTGACATCATTCTTTATGGATATTCTACATACCAGGCTGTAGTTACAAAAATAGCTATACTGCAACCGAGGTAACCATGGAAATACATGTGCATAACACACTAGCTATGAAAGAAGGAAAGAAAGGCAACCCAGACAAACAAGACATATAACACCCAGACCAGACAAACAAACATCGATGCAGTATCACTACACCATGCAACACCTAATGGTTAAAACAGCCACCCATTTTTGTTGTGATACTGCATGCATGTTTGCATCCTACATGTCACAAATAGTGACAGGTTCATGTGCTTCTATTGTAGTACAATACAAGTTCAATTCTTGTACATGTTGTTGTTTTAAGTTTTTAAGAAGTTATCTTTGATGTTTATACACAATTCATGTATACTCTATGTAGGAGAGTCTGGACTAGTTTACAAGGGATATATTGACACTGCAGTGGGATCTGAACTAGTTGCTGTTAAAACTGGAAAAGGTATGAAGAATGAAATGGCCTGCTTAAATTGAGTTGACTGAAGAAATGCCATGTGTATGTACTCTCTAATATGTAGCCCTATTTTCCTCTGGTGACTTGGAACGACTGACCAAGGAGATATCTACCATGTTGTCATTTGAACATCCAAATGTCATGTCCCTAGTTGGAGTATGTCTTGATGGAGAGATGCCCCTACTCATTATGCCTTTCATGTCTAATGGCAGTGTTTTAGAGTATATCCGAGATCATAAACAAGAACTGCTACTTACCAGTGAAGCTACAGATGAAGAGGTGTTAAAATGGTTTGATCTTTATTGACCTTGTTACACTTCCATTTTCACACTTACAGGTACAGGCAGCAAGAACAAAATATCTGAATATGTGTCACCAAATAACAAAGGGAATGACATACCTTGCTAAGCAAAAGTTTGTTCATCGTGACCTGGCTGCAAGAAACTGCATGTATGGACATAATCTTTATATAATGTAAACTTTGAAATCCCTTAATATATACAGGATTGATGGTTGTGGAGTGATCAAAGTAGCTGACTTTGGCCTTACCGAAGACATGTATTGCACTAACTTCTTCCACCAAGACAAGAGTGTGGCAGAAAGTAAGGAGACGGTTCCAATCAAGTGGATGGCTCCTGAGAGTATTGAGAATGATATCTACAATGAGAGTACTGATGTGGTGAGATACGATATACAATACTCAGTTTCTACATCTCTAAGTATAAATGAATGTCTCTCCACAGTGGGCATTTGGTGTGACTGTTTGGGAGTTGTTCACTTGTGGGAGAGTCCCTTTCTCTGGAATTCCTGTCACAAGTGTTTTGAAGGAACTAAAGGCAGGACACAGACTGGAGAAACCAGAAAACACAGCCTGCTACGATGAAATGTTAGATGAGAATTCAATTTGCATATTAGCTAGCTTGCTATATATATACCTGTTTCATGTTAAACTAACAGCTATGACCTGATGATGTCATGCTGGAACTTGGATTCCCTCCAGCGTCCCAAGTTTGCAAACCTGCAGTTTGACGTGTCTGAGTTACTTGAGGCAGCAGCAAGCTATATGAAACTGATTTGCCCACTCAAAGAACAGGTGCTAGACGACAACTCCACAAGTGTTGTAATAACTCCTGTGATGACAACTGTCGACCTCTCAACTAAAGACAAACCAACCTAGCTAGTAATGTGTGTTCAGGAGGTCAATTACTATTTTTAGCAGACTATAGTCTATAAATGTTTGTCGTAGAACGTAGTGGGCGTGTTTTGACTGCGACACCGCGGAGAGCATGCGCAGAAAAATCGCGTTGCGCTAAATCAACGTAATATCCGGTCCGTCAAAAACGTAATATCCGGTCCGACACTCCGTCATAATTAAAATCTTAGTATAAGAAAGAGTGAGCTGTAATGGACCTAGGACTTTTAAAGATCTGTCTAATTTCTTTAATTTTTATAGTTAAAGTGTTAGTGAGAGAGTGACTGATATATTTCCCTATAATTTTCTGCTACTTGCATAGTAATCTATAGCTTTTAAAGTCTATATTTTGTACAATGAAATCCATGCTTCTGTTTCTGCTGTGTCTCCTCTGGTTTCTGGTGGAGGTCGAGTCTCAGACTGAATATCCTTACATCTCCTTCAGGGGAAACAATCTACCCAACCATTCTTATGTGGACCTCAGTCAAGTGGGGGAGGATCGAAGTGAAAGTGATAATACCATACAGTGTCACACTGACCTGGACACTTGTTGTCGTGTGTATCAAGGAATACACCGTGGAACTTGGTTTGCTCCTGGTAGCAACAGAAGACTCCCATTCTCTGGAGACGTTGGTGATATCTATGAGAGTCGTAGACCTCAAGTAGTCCACCTGCAACGTACAAACAACGCTACTGGACCATCTGGTATATATCGCTGTGTTATTGCAACTACTAATATCCATGATGACAATGACCAATCAGTCGGAGAGACAGTCTATGTGGGACTATATACCAGTGGAGGAGGTACATAATAACAATACTTATAGAAAATTAATGATAAATTATGGAAGAAAAACATTCATTGGTATATCATGTGTATGGTATTTTACGGCACTATTATATTTATCATTGCTTCAAGTTCAGTTATTGTAACCTGATGTGATATAAGTGTTGTCCTACTATGACAAGTTTGAGCTTGAGCAATGTCCTAATGGCCAAGATTTTGCTTCTGTTTTAGTATATAGCTATACATGTACATATAGCTAGTACACTAAGTGACTGGTGGAGCTTCCAGTCAGTAAAATCTTACATGAGGATATATCAGTACCTGGATGTATACACACAGCTATAAATGTTTGCACTATACCATATATGTTAAGGTATTTCTTCCTTGTGGTAAGCCTATTCTATAAGAGTTCTATTGTGTTTCTAAGAAGGATCCTTATTTGCTATAGCAGTCCTTAAGAGTCCTATGTATATGTTGAGAGATAACAGTGCCATAAGAGTCCTATGTATATGTTGAGAGATAACAGTGCCAAAAATGAAGGAAGGAAGGAGTGGGAAGATGGCAGGCAACAATAGCAACATGTGTAACCCACATCCCTACATCTGTGTTTGTTGTCATTATTGATTAATTGTTACATGCCATCATCCTGTCTTGCCTATCATGCACCTTATTTCCTCAATTGCTGGCGCTGTCATATCCCTACCTCCTTCAAGTGAAGATGATTTTATGTACACTGAAGGATCAGTTGGTTAGAAGAAAAGAGGTGTGAAATTATATGGGCATGATCCAGATGCCCCTTATCCTCAGTAAAACAAATATTCAAGTATTACACAAACAAGTGTTAATCAACTTCAAATCTGCCAAGTTTGGTTGTATTCATAAAGACACAATATAAACAGAGTTTGAATTGATACAGAATCATTATTATTAGTATTGTGCAATCTGGTCTAATTAACTCATGTATATCATGTAAATGTATAATGCTCAACTCTACCAGTCATCTATTGCTCAGATAACATGTGCTGATATATATACATATGTGTTAAAACAATAATGACATAGATAATTTTTGTTTATATTAGGAGTAATCACAATACCTGGTGGTATCAAATTTAACCTGGACTCTGACCTCAATAGAGTCAGTCCTCAGTTCACCCTCACCTGTATCTCTACTGGTGGACCTGCTACCACTGTCACTTGGACCAGAGACTCGGTTATTGTCACTGAAGGAACTGAGACTGTGTTAAATGATGGCACGACTTCACAGTACACCCACACCCTAACTGTGACTGGGAGACTGGGAGGACTCTACACATGTACTGTGGCTAATAACAGACCATCTGAGGCTTCAGCGGAACTCACTGTTGAAGGTATATGGTCTACAGATGAAATGGTTGTTAATCTGCAGCTTATGAACACCTACGCAACTCTAGTAATAATAATATTGTCTGTCAGCTCTATAGACTATAGAGTGATCATATTATGGCTCTCCTTCTAGCTCCCTCTCCTCCCTCTGGTGTGGCTGTGTCTCAGAATGGAGCTGGCAGTATACAAGTCTCCTGGACACCTCCATCAGGACAACCTAATGTAACTGGTTACATCATCTACTACCAGCAGCAAGACGGAGGACACACTGGCTCTAAGATGGCTGGAGCTACTGCCACTACTACAACCATCACTGGATTAATTACAGGGGCTACCTACTTCATTTCCATGGTGGCCACCTCCAGTACACTACCCAGTACTGCAACTACTTCAGAGAATATCACTATAGGTATGATATTGGGCCAAACATAAGTAAACTAGCTATCTCTTTTCATAGTTGTTGTCATGCAAAGAAAATTTGTAAGTGTATATGTAATGTATATGTAATGTATATGTAATGTAAATGTATAATGATTTTCATGATCCATGCATGTGTATTTTATATATAGTTGCTGCCGAGAGTGACTATGTCCCTTCATCACTAGCAATAGGTGTCGGTGTTGGAGGTGTTTTGCTACTGACTATTATACTCATCACCATAGTATTATTGGTGGCGGTGGTGCTTGTGGTGGCTGTGAAGAGGAGAACCATCCTTCAGCATGCAGCTACGGATGGTAATTGTAAGCATTGTGCTCTGTGAAGTACATACTTCTTACAAGTGTCAGTGGCGGATGCAGGATTCAATAAAGGGGGGTTCCAGGCTTGGCCACTGAAGGCAGTATGATAATAAGCTTAATAGCTGTGTGAGTGGCCTAAACTAGGGGGTGTGGGGGCATGCTCAAAATAAATGCTCTGAGGTGCATTTTCATGTGTTCTGGGGGTTCTTCTGCAAAATAATATGTCACACGGGAAGCTTCGGTCGTGCGCGACGCTGAGAATATAGTTCGAGCGAACTACTCCTACCAATAGAGAAAGTTTGCTGTATATACAGATTCCCTTGGGTACAAAAAAACAACTAAACTGACAGTCCTAAGACTGTATTGTCATGATCAATCAATACAAGTAGCTATTATACAAGCTTACTATATACTTATGTATTCCTATTTGTGAATTATTGTGCAGGTAATTGTACACATGGAGAGGAGAGTGATGGCACTTCTCTTGACCATGAATCACAGATAGACATTACCACTAATTCTGCATATGGACCACTGCCATCCCCTGTCTGTGGAAAGAGTTCCACCCCTGCTACTGCTCAATATAATATGAAAATTAATCCTATTTACCTACTACTGGGCATCTCGTCCAATACGGGATATCCCAATTCCAATACAGTCCAAGTCCCAGAATATGGCACTCCTGCTGTTATTAATCAAACTGGTTGGCCCATATACAGCCAGGCCTAGTGCTTCACTTTTCAGTTGCTGCTTTAGATTTATTTACATTAGTGTGTATGCAATAGACCCTTTTCACGGATAAAATTTACGGAAAATGACGTTGACGTTTGTGGGCGGAGTTTACGTAAACCACGCCCCTTGGTGGGATAACTGTCTACGCGCTCAGTAGCAGTTGCTATCTTTCTTCCTTGACTTTAGTCCATAGAACAGAAATGGTCAATAATTGCTGCGTGGTTGGATGCAACAATTCAGTTGGCAAAAAGAAAGGCCTTAGTTTTTATCGTTTTCCTCTCAGCGACAAGGATAGATGCGAAAAGTGGATATCAGCTGTGCGTAGGAAGGATTGGAGCCCAAAATCTCATACTAGAATCTGCAGTGAACACTTCAAGTCAGGTAGTTAACCTGTTACATCATTCATTACACGAATAGCTTGCTAGATAGCTAGATATTTATTTCATGCAGGAAAGCCACATTGCCATCCAAGCCACCCAGATTATGTCCCTTCACTTTTTCCTGTTGTATACAGAAAGAAAGACAGTTTGCATAGAGACATGGACACGACCGTTATGTGACAAGATTAGCCAGACAGGCACATCTTCAAGTGGAGGAGTGCATGAATCTGCAATGCAAATAGCAAAGGAGAATGCTGCATTGAAAGAGCAAATCACTTATTTAACCTGCCGAGTCAAAATGATTAAAGAAAATGATGAAAGAACTAACTTCTATACAGGTCTGCCGTCATGGAGTGTATTTCAAGAAATCTTCAACTTTCTTTCACCACATGTTGCACCTTCTCGTTCCTTGCCCTTAGAAGATGAACTTGTAATGGTACTCATGCGTCTGAGATTAAGGTTGTTGTTAGAAGATTTGTCTTCACGATTTGGTGTTACAGCATCATTCACTTCAAGGTGCTTTCAAAAGTGGTTGGAGGTAATGTATCATCGCCTCAATTTTCTTATCAAATGGCCCCTAAGAGAGGTAATTAAAGAGAATATGCCATCAACTTTCAAACAATTATATCCTAATTGTATTTGTATTATCGACTGCTCAGAGATTTTCATTGAAACTCCCAAGAAGTATGAAGCAAGAAGTATTACATATTCAAATTATAAAAGGCATAATACAGTTAAGTTTTTAATAGGTATTACTCCATGTGGAAGCATATCATTTCTTTCTGAATGCTGGGGTGGTAGGGTGTCTGACAAGGTACTGACACAAGAGAGTGGTTTCTTACACCTTATTGAACCTGGCGATGTGATATTAGCAGATAGAGGGTTCACAATTGCTGATGACCTAGCTGTTTATGGAGCTAAACTTGAGATACCTGCATTCACACGAGGAAAGACTCAACTATCACAAAGAGACGTTGAATATTCTAAGCAACTGTCAACTGTTAGAATACATGTTGCACCTTCTCAAGAGTAAATACCGAATTTTGAAAGGTCCACTTCCAATATCACTGTTAAAACACAGAACTGACACTACTGTTGCAAACATAGATAAAGTTTTACATGTATGTGCTGCTTTAACAAACCTATCGTGTTCTGTTGTGTGATATACTATGTGCTCTATCTGTGACTGTAAGCAATTTTCCCCGTGTGACGTCACTCGGCTACTGTATGCATGCGTATTAGGCAGAAATGACCCTTGTACTCTTGCCATGATTAAAGGTGAGTATGTTGCAGCAAAAGGCAGCCTTCTCTCTCTCTGCTTGCTAAGTGACCACTGGTTGCAGCTATCAGCTCCAATAATCAGTTTTCCACTTCTGTTGCTCCTGGTTACAAATAGCTGAAAAGAATCATCCGTTTTATCTAAACCAAGTAGTTTCAACTTTTCCAAGTATCTAGTTTTTGCGATGCGATCCAATTCCCTAAAACACTCGCTTTTGCATGCAGCCTCCAGATCGCTGCAATCCCACCAAGGGGCGTGGTTACGCGCGTTAAATCGTTTCCGCGCACGTCCGTAGATTTGCCCGTGAAAAGGGTCTATAGGGTTTATACTTGATGAAGAAATATTTTTCTGAAGTAATGAAACACTGCACGCCCTCAAAGTTCATGTAAGTGATATGGCACATGCTCTCAACAATATGATATTCATGCACTGTTATTACTTTATAATCCAAACCCAACGGACGTAGACTCACGCCCCATTAACCACGAAGCGCATACCGTAGCAGCCTATAGCATCCCGATACTGCATCTGATCAGGGGGTAGATGGCAGATGTAAGGGGATCCGCAATCGCGCATGCGTAAATAGCCATACCCTAGCCAGCCCGTAATGGCTCCGTCACAAACTGACCAAGGCACCGAGAGGCAAAGTATCTAGAATCTAGATACTTAGCCTCTCGGTGCCTTGGTCAGTTCGTACCCAGACCCAACCCCCCTATCTAGTCAGACTAGATAGGGGGGTTGGGTCTGGGTGCGACCTAGTTCCGTAAGCGCCCATGGATCCTCCATGCCTATGCGCATGGGCGCTTCCCTTACGTCTGCCATGAACCGATCAGGGAAGGTGACGTGAAAATGAGAGCACCGTTTTTCTTGGTCACGATTGTGACGGTACTAGCGCTTCCATGTGGTCCTTGGCTATGTAATGCCAGTAAGTCCTTTGGTATATATATACAGCTGCATTTGTCATTTTACTTTGGCTGTTTATTCAGATGGAGACCCGAAGCAGACCACGAACAATTCGATCTACCAGTATGAAATCCATGTAGCCTTTTATAAGTAGAGAGGAATAGGTTTTCTGTAGGTGTTATCTTACTGTGTATTCCCACTAGCCAAAGTTCCTCAGTTTTCTGATTTCACGCAGGAATTGTTATATACTATGTTCACTGAATATACTGTACATTCTCCTATGTACATGCAGGTGTAAACCAGCTACAAAGCAGAGTAGTGCGTGTGCCTTCATTCCCTCCCACACAAATTACCATATAATTGTCTCCAATGAAAGTGAGGCAGTACTGCAGAGTTTTGTTGAGCTCGCACACAGTAAGGACAGCAAATGCAATCAATTCGTTGCCTTTAGTGTCTGCTTCTACTTGTTTCGAAACTGTGAGCTACGTAATACCTCTGATCCAAGTAGTGGCTTGCAGCTGAGTATATGCCAAAGCAAGTGCTCCGATTTTATAGAGCTTATTGTTGAGTGCATTGATGACGGAAATCTCGAGACTGTGCTTAACGATTCAAATTATAATGAAGCTGTACACAAATTTGTTGCCTGGGCTTTCAACTTCAGTTGCTATGATCCCACCACATATGCTGTACCTGGAGTACCTATAAGCAACACCTCATGTGATAGTGTCAGTTTCATGGATGACCTCTCAAGTGCAGGTAAAACTATATTTTTCATACAGAGCAGAACTTAAATAGCTCAAATTCCAGATTCGGAGCAGAGCTTTAGTACTGCTGCAGCTGTAGCTATATCTACTGCCATAGTTGTGGTTGTTTTACTGGCAGTCATCATCATATCTCTGATTATGCTCTTCAAGAAAAAGAAAGTCAAAGGCACAGATTTGACAGAGTGAGGAAGATAGCTATGATTATATATCGAATATAACATGTAATATGGTTTTCTAACAGACACTTAAATGAAGATACTACTGTCAACAATCTATTTTATAACCTTGGTAAGATATCATCACCTTATTGTTTGTTAATTTTATGAAAATTATTTACATTCAGTTCAACCAAAGGAGTCTCCTCTGCTGCAACAACTTCATGTAGATCTCAAGGATAAGAGAATGATTGTTTCAAAAGACCAAATACATCTTTCAAGTGTTGTGGGGCATGGTAAGGAATTTCCTGTGGGGCATGGTAAGGAATTTCCTGTTGCAAGCTTGATTAGTTACTGGATCCTGTTGTTGCATCCTTACCTGTCACAAAAGGACACTGATGTACATGTGCTTCTACTTCAATTCTTGTACATACTCAAACAAAAAATTTGTCATTTTAACTCTCTATGCCTTTCAAGTTCTTTTTGTATGTTTATACACAATTCATGTACTACATGTAGGAGAGTCTGGACTGGTTTACAAGGGATATATTGACACGTCACTGGGATCTGAACTGGTTGCTGTTAAAACTGGAAAAGGTATAAAGAATGGTGCAGGCTTAGATTGAGTTGACTGAAGACATAACATGTGTATGTACCCTCTAATATGTAGCCCTATTTTCCTGTGGTGACTTGGAACGACTGACCAAGGAGATATCTACCATGTTGTCCTTTCAACATCCAAATGTCATGTCTCTAGTTGGAGTATGTCTTGATGGAGAGATGCCCCTACTCATTATGCCCTTTATGTCTAAGGGAAATATTTTGGAGTATGTCCGACGTCATAAAAAAGAACTGCTACTTACCAGTGAAGCTACAGATGAAGAGGTGTTAAAAAATGGTTTGACCTTCATTGACCTTGTTACACTTCCATGCCATTTTCTTACAGGTACAGTCAGTAAAGAAGATATATTTGAAGATGTGTCATCAAATAACAAAGGGAATGACATACCTTGCTAAGGAAAAGTTTGTTCATCGTGACCTGGCTGCAAGAAATTGCATGTATGGACCACACATTAATAATATGGACTAAACTTTATAACTCTTAAACATAATACAGGATTGATGGTCATGGAGTGATCAAAGTAGCTGACTTTGGCCTTACAGAAGACATGTATGCCACTAATTACTTCCGCCGGGGGAAGAGTGTGGCAGAAAGTGAGACTAACTACTTCCAGCAGAGAAAGAGTGCTACAGAAGGTGGGATTGGCTACTTACGGCAGACAAGGAGTGTGTCAGAGAGTGAGGAGAGGGTTCCCATCAGGTGGATGGCTCCTGAGAGTATTGAGAATGATATCTACAATGAGAGTACTGATGTGGTGAGAATATAACTGTATTGACATGGACACTCTCAATCCTTTTATAAATGTCTCTACACATACATATGCATGGCCACTCTATAAATGTCTCTCCACAGTGGTCATTTGGTGTGACTGTTTGGGAGTTGTTCACTTGTGGGAGAGTCCCCTACTCTGGAATTCCTGTTATGAGTGTTTTGAAAGCACTAAAGGCAGGACAGAGACTGGAGAAACCAGAAAACACAGCCTGCTCCAATGAAATGTTAGTTGCATAAGCAATTAGCACATTATCTGTTTCCTCTTTTCAACTAATAGTTATGACCTGATGACATCATGCTGGAACTTGGATTTCAACCAGCGTCCTGAGTTTGAAAACCTTCAGTGTGATGTGTCTGAGTTACTTGAGGCAGCAGCTGGCTATATGGAGCTGTCTTCTCCATTCAGTGAAGATGAGCCCCATGACAAATCCACCACTTCTCTACTCAAGTCACATTAACGTATTAACACTGAATTTTGGAACAATTTGTGTTCGGTAGGTTACTTCTTTAGCAGACTGCAGAGTTCAAGTTGTACTACATTATCTGTAATGTATGTAGTATCTCAAATCAATTATGCAAGTCCATATATTATCCAATTTTGCAATTTGCAAGTATATAGAAGCACATATTTCTATGTGCACGATTTCAAAGTTATATACTGTAAACAGTTTTAATAACAGAAACAGTTTGTGGCATGAGTTTCATTCCATGCCATTACTAATGGGATATACATCGTTCATATGTGGAGATATAGAAATGGAATTACTCAGTATCACACCATTAATCACTGGACATTCTACACATTCTGTCATATATTCTCTATGGTCATATAGACATACAAGTAAACAAAAAATTTAGGAAATTTTAAAGGAAATATAGGGATTGCATAAAAAGGAACAGAGACAAGATTGGAACACAGACATGTTATGATATATCAACATAACATTATGGGTACGTCAATATATCATAACATGTCTGTGTCCCAATCTTGTCTCCATTCTTTTTTATGCAATCCCTATATTTCCTTTAAAATTCCTAAATTGTGCATATGCATTGTACATTAGTAATACTGAATTAGCAGTACAGATAATACCGTGTGCATGAAGAGTTATAGGCTAACTGCTAGTACTTAGGTTTTGCCATCATACAAATATTCACATTTAGTGAAGCTTTCGTTAGTGAGATACAGTAACGCTTGCCTGAGGCTATTTGTTGTGATTTACATTGTTTACAGAGATCTTATCACAATGTTGATTATTGCTGCATTACACTTTACCAGCATACCAATTTCCACATTTAGTGGAGCTTTTGTTAGTGAGATATGGTAATGCTTGCCTGAGGCTATTTGTTGTTATATTACAAGATTTACATTGTTTACAGAGATTTTATCAACATCAGTATTACAAGAATCACAAGGGTTAATAACATATGCTTTTGTTATGATACTATTAGCGATGATATCTCTACATACGCTTACTTTCAGGTTGATGGTTACCATGGTTGCTGAGTTTGGCTCATTAGTTATCCTCATTCATAATACATTGCTGGGAGAGATAACGATCAGTAGTACAAGAACTACAAGGGTTAACTATACCTCTATTCCCCAGTACATATTGATACATTTCCACATGCAAAGATTCAATTTCATTGATTTTATGGTTATTGAGTTACGCTTCTTCAAGAAGAAGAAGAAGAAGAAGATGAACATGGCAAAAATGTGAAAAGCACCTTTTGTGATATTACGCATATCTTACATCACAGATCAACCAATTTTTGTTTCATTGTTATTTTTCACACATTCTTCACCTTGATATCATTAAAAGTGAATCAACTTCAAATTGAAAGTGAAAATGAAGAATATCTTGTTTTCAATGGGGATAGACCATAGCAATCCCTATATACACAGTACTACCGTACTGTGTGATACACCTATAATGTGGGTAGTAATACTGCTAATATGACAGTCCTATATGCTCTTGTGTGGCTGCAAGGATACCAATGGTGAACTGAATCAATCTGTGCTAAACTCAATTTCATGGATGATTTGAAATGACAGTGAACAATTAAAACAAAGCATTACAACAATTCCTTAATTGACATCCTACACAGTCTGTGCAATCATCTATTAGAGAGTCGGTAGACTCTCTATGTAGGGATGGCGCCGACAGGACACGCCCATTTTCCAAAATAGAATGGCTCAGAACTCCCAAACGCGGCAGTTACAAACCCTTTTGGACACATACACGTACTCTACGAGTGATTCTGTACCCGCTAAGACCCTCAAAGTACGTAAAATACACAGCTACAATGACTTACAGAAGTTGCCACACCCCCCTTTTTGGATTTTTTTGTTCATCATCTTCTTCTTCTTCTTCTTCTTCTTCAGTTGAACTGGCCTACCACAAAAGCGGCACAAGTACTGTCCTCGGTTTTTACATGAAACGACTCCTTTCCCTTGCGTGCGTGATCCTTGACCAAGAGAATCTTCGTAACTTTACTCAGGGCTCTGTAATCGCAAATTTTCCTTATTTGTTGGAAGCCATTTCTATATGGTCACGTGCATCACGTTTCATAGAAAGGTGGGGCTCAAGCGCGCGCAGGTCCGCGGGAGTAGAAGCGGGTGGGGCTCGTGCGAAGACAAGCAAGTAGGGATTACTCTACGTACAGAAATGGACACTGTAGGTACCCAAGAAAAACTAGTAAAACAAGTGTAAAAAACATTTCATTAAAATGTTAAAGGATGTAGGGATGGTAGTGCCAAAAATTAAAGGAACAAGATTGTAATAAGTTATTAACCCAAATGGTGCACAGTGAACAACTGATGATGATATGACAACTTATGTATATACTTTGGAGTTCAGAGTTCACGCTACCACAAAGATGAATTACAATTCATGTATGCAGACAAGGGATAATTGCATGCAACAATAACAACATGCGTAACCCCTCCCTACATTTTATTTCATGGGGTTACGCATGTTGTTATTGTTGCATGCAATTATCCCTTGTCTGCATACATGAATTGTAATTCATCTTTGTGGTAGCGTGAACTCTGAACTCCAAAGTATATACATAAGTTGTCATATCATCATCAGTTGTTCACTGTGCACCATTTGGGTTAATAACTTATTACAATCTTGTTCCTTTAATTTTTGGCACTACCATCCCTACATCCTTTAACATTTTAATGAAATGTTTTTTACACTTTATTACTATAGAGCCTTGGTTGTGAAACATGTAACCAATGAGGTATGATCATAACTCTGCAGAGTAAGACAATCTTTTTTTGCTGTGCATAGGTAAACATGCATGCTGATCTTTTTTTGCTGTGAGCATATACTGATGGTGAAGTGATGCAGATATCAATATGCATGAAACTCATGCAACAGTTTTTTATTACAACAAAGAGGCAGAGAACCTGGGGGGGGGGGGAGCAGGGGGGCTGAGCCCCCCAAAATTTGGTTGTCAATGGGTCAAATGAAGAACGTAAAATACTTTGTTATGCCAGATGTATTCAGAATGAATCTATATAGTAAACTTCATGAATGCCGCCCCCCCCCCCACACTTTTGACATGCTGTCTCTGTCTCTGCAACAAAATCAGTTTTAATATGCATGCACATGTGATGGCTATTATTGGACAGGAAAACATCACTTTAATTTAATATAGTCAGCAACATTACACATTATAGAGATATAATCTATACTTATATCTAGTTTATCTACTACAAGTTCTTCATATACACAAAAAACATATTCTCAGAGTTGGATGATAACTAGTATACTCCAGGTGTGTTCTCAAGTGAACAAAGAATTGGGAGCAAAGTTGAGGATGTAGGTGAGGTTGGGTGTGAGGTCTTCTTTCTCAAGGAAGTGCAGTGGGAGCTCTACCACGTTGCCTTGGATCTGGCTTCACGAGCCTTGTCCAGATCTGATTGTAGCAAACCACCATCCTTCTGTACATGGAAAAACATGTATATATATAACACCCTATTAACAGATAAGTAAGAAAGAAAAGAAAGACACCCAACCAACCTACCAAGTACATGTACATGTAGATATATACACCACACAAAACATACATACACAAAATCATATAGCCACACAGACCACACAAAGGAGGCAGGACCCTGAGTGCCCAACTGGGACGGTACATAGGTGAGGGAGAAACAGATGGTAAAGATTTGCCTGTATCAGAGTGTCGGTAGACTCTCTATGTAGGGATGGCGCCGACAGGACACGCCCATTTTCCAAAATAGAATGGCTCAGAACTCCCAAACGCGGCAGTTACAAGCCCTTTTACATACATACACGTAATCTACGAGTGATTCTGTACCCGCTAAGACCCTCAAAGTACGTAAAATACACAGCTACAATGACTTTAAAAAATTGCCACACCCCCCTTTTTGGATAGTTTTGTTCATCATCTTCTTCTTCTTCTTCTTCTTCTTCTCCTTCTTCTTCTTCTTCTTCTTCTTCTAATTCAGTTGAACTGGCCTACCGCAAAAGTGGCACAAGTACTGTCCTTGGTTTTTACATGAAACGACTCCTTTCCCTTGCGTGCATGATCCTTGACCAAGAGAATCTTGGTAACTTTACTCACAACTGTATAATCGCAAATTTTCCTTATTTGTCGGAAGCCATTTTCTGTGTGGTCACGTGCATCACGTTTCATAGAAAGGGTGGGGCTCAAGCGCGCGCAGGTCCGCGGGAGTAGAAGCGGGTGGGGCTCGTGCGAACACAAGCAAGTAGGGATCACTCCACGTACAGAAATGGACACTGTAGGTACCCAAGAAAAACTAGTGAAACAAGTGTAAAAAACATTTCATTAAAATGTTAAAGGATGTAGGGATGGTAGTGCCAAAAATTAAAGAAACAAGATTGTAATAACCCGCGAGTGGTGCACAGTGAATAACTGATTATGATAAGTATATAGTTTGGAGTTCAGAGTTCACGCTACCACAAAGATGAATTACAATTCATGTATGCAGACAAGGGATAATTGCATGCAACAATAACAACATGCGTAACCCCTCCCTACATTTAATTTCGTGGGGGTTACGCATGTTGTTATTGTTGCATGCAATTATCCCTTGTCTGCATACATGAATTGTAATTCATCTTTGTGGTAGCGTGAACTCTAAACTCCAAACTATATACTTATCATAATCAGTTATTCACTGTGCACCACTCGCGGGTTATTACAATCTTGTTTCTTTAATTTTTGGCACTACCATCCCTACATCCTTTAACATTTTAATGAAATGTTTTTTACACTTGTATATAGTAGTTACATGACCTTAATTGGGGTGCATGAGATGCATGGTTGAATGCACCCAAATTAAGGTCATGTAACCATTTGTTGGATGTTATAGTCTAGCAACTTGACTGCATGTCCAAGTCTCACTCAACCACACCCATCCCTTAGCCTGCAATACGCATTTGCCTTACCACTTTTTTGGTGGTCTATACAGGAAATGACGTTCTATGACTTTTATCCTAGATAGTGAAGTAGGCTAGCTGCGTTCGCTGTCACGCAAATGCCATAGAAGTTTACATAGAACTTATTGGGGTATTAAGCATTGATCATTGGGGTATTAAGCTTTACCATCACACCAATTTCCACATTTAGGGGACCTATTGTTAGTGAGATACAGGTTCCTTTCAAATTTCCTAAATTTTTTATTTACTTGTCTCCTGTTTTTTCTGGACCTAGGTACATTCATTTCGCTATTTAGGAGTTTACTTGGTTACAAACGTATTCTAATGCATTGTACATTTGTTAAACTGAATTAGCAGTACAGATAACAGTGTGTGCATGAAGAGTTATAGGCTCTATGTAACTGCTGGTACTATGTAACTGCCAGTACTTATGTTTACCATCATACACATTTAGTGAATATTTTGTTAGTGAGATACAGTAATGCGCTATTTGTTGTTATATTACAAGATTTACATTGTTTACATAGATCTTATCACACCATTGATCACTGGTTCATTACACTTCACCAGCATACCAATTTCAACATTTAGTGGAGCTTTTGTTAGTGAGATACGGTATTGCCTGCCTGGGCTATTTGTTGTTATATTACAAGATTTACATTGTTTACATAGAACTTATTGGGGTATTAAGCATTGATCATTGGGGTATTAAGCTTTACCATCACACCAATTTCCACATTTAGGGGACCTATTGTTAGTGAGATACAGTAATGCTTGCCTGAGGCTATTTGTACAAGATTTACATGGTTTACAGAGATTTTATCACAATGTTGATCATTGGTGTATTAAGCTTTACCATCACACCAATTTCCACATTTAGTGGAGCTTTTGTTAGTGAGATACAGTAATGCTTGCCTGAGGCTATTTTGTACAAGATTTACTTGGTTTACAGAGATTTTATCACAATGTTGATCATTGGTGTATTAAGCTTTACCATCACACCAATTTCCACATTTAGTGAAGCTTTTGTTAGTGAAATACAGTAATGCTTGCTTGAGGCTATTTTTACAAGATTTACATGGTTTACAGAGATTTTCTTGCAATGTTGATCATTGGGGTATTAAGCTTTCATATCACACCAATTTCCACATTTAGTAGAGCTTTTGTTATTGAGATACAGAAATGCTTGCCTGAGGCTATTTGTTGTTTTATTACAAGATTTACATTGTTTACAGAGACTTTATCACAATGTTGATCATTGGTGTATTAAACTATACTATCATACAACATTTCACATTTAGCAGGGCTTTTATTAGTCAGATATAGGATTGTGTGGCCCCCATTATTATACATGGCCTGAGGCTATTTTGGTTTATTTACAAAAAGTACATTGTTACATAATGATGCACTATACCCACAGTGGAACTACATCACTGTACCAAGTTTAATGTTTAAATATGTTACCATTAGTGAGTTACGCTTTTTCAAGTGGAAGAAGTAGTGTCAGAAGATGAACTAATAACCCTTTTATAAACCATTTTATAATCACAGTTAGTTTCTGGGTTATTTATGTTAACAGAAATCCAGTAAGCAGCAAACTGAAAGTGAAAGTGATGAAAACCTTATATATGGTTTTAATGGGGATAGACCATAGCAATCCCTATATACACAGTACTACTGTACTGTATGACATGTACATGTACATTGAGAGGAGTGTTAACATCAGTATTACAAGAATCACAAGGGTTAAGAACAAATACTTTTGTTATGTTGCTATTAGCGAAGATATCTCTACAAATGCTGATTTTCAGGTTGATGGTTACCGTGGTTGCTGAGTTTTGCTCGTTAGTTATCCTCATTCATAATACATTACTGGGAGAGATAATGATCAGTAGTACATGAACTACAAGGGTTAACAAAATACCTCTATTCCCCAGTACATAATGATATATTTCCACATGCAAAGATTCAAGTCCATTGATTTTATGGTTATTGAGGTATGCTTCTTCAAGAAGAAGAAGAAAAAGAAGAAGAAGAAGAAGAAGAAGAAGAAGAAGAAGAAGAAGAAGAAGAAGAAAAGATGAAGAACATGGAAAAAAATGGTTAAAAATGTTGTAAACAATGTAGTTCTTGTAAAATAAACAAAAATAGCCCCAGGCCATGTATTATGATGGGAGCCACACAATCCTATATCTGCCTAATGAAAGCTCCACTAAATGTGACATTTTGTATGTCGGTAAAGTTCAATACCCCAATGATCAACATTGTGATAAAATCTCGGTAAACAATGTAAATCTTGTAATATAACAACAAATAGCCTCAGGCAAGCATTTCTGTATCTCACTAACGAAAGCTAGGCTGCATGTGGAAATTGGTGTGATGGTAAAGCTTTATATCCCAATGATCAACGTTGTGATAAAATCTCTGTAAACAATGTAAATCTTGTAATATAACAACAAATAGCCTCAGGCAAGCATTTCTGTATCTCACTAACGAAAGCTTCACCAAAACTGAAAATTGATATGATGGTAAAGCTTACTAACCCAAAGATCAACAGTGTGATAACATCCCTGTAAACAATGTATATCTTGTAAAAAATAGCCTCAGGCAAGAAAAAAAATGACATGAGACAAGTAAATAAAAAAATTTAGGAAATTTGAAAGGAAATATAGGGATTGCATAAAAAGGAATGGAGACAAAATTGGGACACAGACATGTTATCATATATCGACGTAACATTATGGGTACGTCGATATATCATAACATGTCTGTGTCCCAATCTTGTCTCCGTTCCTTTTTATGCAATCCCTATATTTCCTTTCAAATTTCCTAATTTTTTTATTTACTTGTATACATATTACATCATAACACAACAATTTTATACACTTGCCACTACTCCTACCAATAGAGAATGTGCTATATATACATTCCAGTTGATTCCCTTGGGTACAAAAAAAAACAACTAACACTGATAGCCCTAAGAGACTGTATTGTTAATCAATACGAGTAGTCAAGTAGCTATTATGTAAGCTTACTACTTAAATATTCCTAGGCCTATTTGTGAATTATTGTGCAGGTAATTGTACACATGGAGAGGAGAGTGATGGCACTTCTCTTGACCATGAATCACAGATAGACATTACCACTAATTCTGCATATGGACCACTGCCATCCCCTGTCTGTGGAAAGAGTTCCACCCCTGCTACTGCTCAATATAATATGAAAATTAATCCTATTTACCTACTACTGGGCATCTCGTCCAATACGGGATATCCCAATTTCAATACAGTCCAGGTCCCAGAATATGGCACTCCTGCTGTTATTAATCAAACTGGTTGGCCCATATACAGCCAGGCCTAGTGCTTCACTCCTCAGTTGCTGATTTAGATTTATTTACATTAGTGTGTATGCAATAGGGTTTATACTTGATGAAGAAATATTTTTCTGAAGTAATGAAACACTGCATGCCCTCAAAGTTCATGTAAGTGATATGGCACATGCTCTCAACAATATGATATTCATGCACTGTATTACCTTATAATCCAAACACAACGGACGTAGACTCACGCCCCATTAACCACGAAGCGCATACAGCCTATAGCATCCCGATACTGCATCTGATCAGGGGGTAGATGGCAGATGTAAGGGGGATCCGCAATTGCGCATGCGTAAATAGCCATACCCTAGCCAGCCCGTAATGGCCCCGTCACAAACTGACCAAGGCACCGAGAGGCAAAAGTATCTAGATGGGGGGGTTGGGTCTGGGTACGACCTAGTTCCGTAAGCGCCCATGGATCCTCCATGCCTATGCGCACGGGCGCTTCCCTTACATCTGCCATGAACCGATCAGGGAAGGTGACGTGAAAATGAGAGCACCGTTTTTCTTGGTCACGATTGTGACAGTACTAGCGCTTCCATGTGGTCCTTGGCTATGTAATGCCAGTAAGTCCTTTGGTATATATATACAGCTGTATTTGTCATTTTACTTTGGCTGTTTATTCAGATGGAGACCCGAAGCAGACCACTGTGACGAACAATTCGATCTACCAGTATGAAATCCATGTAGCCTTTTATAAGTAGAGAGGAATAGGTTTTCTGTAGGTGTTATCTTACTGTGTATTCCCACTAGCCAAAGTTCCTTTTCTGATTTCACGCAGGAATTATTATATACTATGTTCACTGAATATACTGTACATTCTCCTATGTACATGCAGGTGTGAACCAGCTACAAAGCAGAGTAGTGTGTGTGCCTTCATTCCCTCCCACACAAATTACCATATAGTTGTCTCCAATGAAAGTGAGGCAGTACTGCAGAGTTTTGTTGCGCTCGCACACAGTAAGAACAACAAATGCAATCAATTCATTGTCTTTTCTGTCTGCTTCTACTTGTTTCGAAAATGTGAGCTACGTAATACCTCTGATCCAAGTAGTGGCTTGCAGCTGAGTATATGCCAAAGCAAGTGCTCCGATTTTATAGAGCTTATTGTTGAGTGCATTGATGACGGAAATTTCGAGACTGTGCTTAACGATTCAAATAATAATGAAGCTGTACACAAATTTGTTGCCTGGGCTTTCAACTTCAATTGCTATGGTCCCACCTCATATGCTGTACCTGGAGTACCTATAAGCAACACCTCATGTGATAATCTCAGTTCCATTGATGACCTCTTATCAAGTGCAAGTGCAGGTAAAACTAATTTTTCATACAGAGCAGAACTTTAATACCTCAAATTCCACCCTAGGTTCGGAGCAGAGCTTTAGTACTACTGCAGCTGTAGCTATATCTGCCACAGTTGTGATTGTTTTACTGACAGTCATAATCATATCTGTGATTGTGTTCTACTTCTACTTCAAGAAAAAGATAGCCAAAGGCACAGATTTGACAGAGTGAGTGTGATAATAATTATATCAAACATAACATGCAATATGGTTTTCTAACAGACACTTAAATGAAGATTCTACCCTAAACAATCTATTTTATAACCTTGGTAAGATATCATAACCTTATTGTTTGTTAATCTTACGAAAATTATTTACATTCAGTTCACCCAAAGGAGTCTCCTCTGCTGCAACAACTTCGTGCAGATCTCAAGGATAAGACAATGATTGTTTCAAAAGACCAAATACATCTTTCAAGTGTTGTGGGGCAGGGTAAGGAATTTCCTGTGGGGCATGGTAAGGTATTTCCTGTTGCAAGCTTGATTAGTTGCTGCATCCTGTTTGCATCCTTACCTGTCACAAAAGGACACTGATGTACATGTGCTTCTACTTCAATTTTTGTACATGCTCAAACAAAACATTTTGTTGTTTAAACTCTCTATGCCTTTCAAGAAGTTCTCTTTGATGTTTATACACAATTTATGTACTACATGTAGGAGAGTCTGGAGTGGTGTACAAGGGATATATTGACACGTCACTGGGATCTGAACTGGTTGCTGTTAAAACTGGAAAAGGTATAAAGAATGGTGCAGGCTTAAATTGAGTTGACTGAAGACATGGTATGCATATGTACTCTGTAGCCCTATTTTCCTGTGGTGACTTGGAACGACTGACCAAGGAGATATCTACCATGTTGTCCTTTCAACATCCAAATGTCATGTCCCTAGTTGGAGTATGTCTTGATGGAGAGATGCCCCTACTCATTATGCCCTTTATGTCTAAGGGAAATATTTTGGAGTATGTCCGACGTCATAAAAAAGAACTGCTACTTACCAGTGAAGCTACAGATGAAGAGGTGTTAAAATGGTTTGACCTTCATTGACCTTGTTACACTTCCATGCCATTTTCTTACAGGTACAGTCAGTAAAGAAGATATATTTGAAGATATGTCACCAAATAACAAAGGGAATGACATACCTTGCTAAAGAAAAGTTTGTTCATCGTGACCTGGCTGCAAGAAATTGCATGTACGGACCACACATTAATAATATGGACTAAACTTTATAATTCTTTAACATAATACAGGATTGATGGTCATGGAGTGATCAAAGTAGCTGACTTTGGCCTTACAGAAGACATGTATGGCACTAATTATTTCCGCCGAAGGAAGAGTGTGGCAGAAAGTGAAACTAACTACCTCCAGCGGAGGAAGAGTGCTACAGAAGGTGGGATTGGCTACTTACGGCGGACAAGGAGTATGTCAGAAAGTGAAGAGAGGGTTCCCATCAGGTGGATGGCTCCTGAGAGCATTGAGAATGATATCTACAATGAGAGTACTGATGTGGTGAGAATATAACTGTATTGACATGGACACTCTCAATCCTTTTATAAATGTCTCTTCACAGTGGTCATTTGGTGTGACTGTTTGGGAGTTGTTCACTTGTGGGAGAGTCCCCTACTCTGGAATTCCTGCCATGAGTCTATTGAGGGCACTAAAGGCAGGACAGAGACTGGAGAAACCAGAAAACACAGTCTGCTCCAATGAAATGTTAGTTGCATAAGCAATAATTCAATTAGCACATTGTCTGTTTCCTACTTTCGACTAATAGCTATGACCTGATGACATCATGCTGGAACTTGGATTCCAACCAGCGTCCTGAGTTTGAAAACCTTCAGTGTGATGTGTCTGAGTTACTTGAGGCAGCAGCTGGCTATATGGAGCTGTCTTCTCCATTCAGTGAAGATGAGCCCCATGACAAATCCATGACTTCTCTACTCAAGACGCATTAATGTATTAACACTGAAGTTTGGAACAATTTGTGTTCAGGAGGCGACTTCTTTAGCAGACTGCAGAGTTTAAGTTGTACTACATTATCTGTAATGTATGAAGTATCTCAAATCAATTAAGCAAGTTCAAATATTATCCAATTTTGCAATTTGCAAGTATATATATAGAAGCACATATTTATGTGTGCATGATTTCAAAGTTATATACTGTAAACAGTAACAGAAACAGTTTGTGGCATGAGTTTCATTCCATGCCATTACTAATGAGATATACACCATTCATATGTGGAGATATAGAAATGGAATTACTCAGTATCACACCATTAATCAGCTATTGCTTATATAGCCTATAGTTCCCAGGCATCCTACACATTCTCTATGGCCATATAGACATATACACCTATACTTTGGGTAGTAATACTGCTAATATAAGCTAAATGACAGTCCTATATGCTATTTTGTGGCTGCGAGGATACTAATGGTGAACTGAATCAACTGATGTAGGTGTAGGTGTAACTCAAAAAACTCAATTTCATGGATGATTTGAAATGACAGCGAACAATTAAAACAAAGCATTACAACAATTCCTTAATTGACATCCTACACAGTCTGTGCAATCATCTATATTACTATAGAGCCTTTGATTGTGAAACATGTAACCAATGAGGTATGATCATAACTCTGCAGAGTAACAATCTCAACTCTTACTGTGCATAAGTAAACATGCATGCTGATGTTTTTTTGCTGTGAGCATATACTGATGGTAAAGTGATGCAGATATACATGAAACTCATGCAACAGTTTTTTATTACAAAATCGTTTTTTAATATGCATGCACATGTGCTGGCTATTACTGGACCGGAAAACATCACTTTAATTAAATTAATAATCAGCAACATTACAATTATTATTTTATAGAGATATAATCTATACTTATATCTAACTACTATTAGTTATCTACTCAAAATAACATATTCTCAGAGTTGGGTGATAACTAGTATACTCCAGGTGTGTTCTCAAGTGAACAAAGAATTGGGAGCAAAGTTGAGGATGTAGGTGAGGTTGGGTGTGAGGTCTTCTTTCTCAAGGAAGTGCAGTGGGAGCTCTACCACGTTGCCTTGGATCAGGGCTATGGCTTCACGAGCCTTGTCCACATCTGATTGGACCAAACCACCATCCTTCTGTACAGGCAGGTGAAGTGAGGGCAGTTACAAGTACTAGATACATTAAGGTGACTTATTTTTTGCAGGTAATAATGTTTGATATTTCAGCGGATTTGTACCAGAACACAAAATTTAAAACTTATTAATAGCAACAAACCCTAATGAATTGGCTAGCAATAGTGATACCAGTAAAATGCATAGAATCCAAAATCTGCAAAAAAATGTACCTGCACCTTAAGATATAGCTAACACACTTAGCTGTATCCAAGTATGTATGTAGCAGTGGCGTAGACAGAATTTGGAGGAAGGGGGTGCCGAGCGCTAGCGCTTTGGCCTAAAGCCACACCCCTTTATTATGTAACTTCCTGTGGCTCGCGCCGCGCGACTATGAAACAAAGCGCACAGTCCCCTACGCTACGTACTATGCGCTAATGGCAAAACTTCAACTAGCCGTTCAGACGAGCCTCTTCTCATCAGTTTCACGGGCATGATATTCTCTCTCCCTTTCTTTTATCCAACGACGTGCCGCATAGCGTAATATCGACGCATGCGTACTAGCATGACGTACGAAAAAACGCCTATTCAGACCACTTGGTTAGCCCGCTCCCGCTCGCCAATAATACATCGGAATCCAGAGGTAAAACAGGGTGCTCCGAGTCCGCTGAATCTTCAGGTAAGATGTAAACTTGATGTACAGTACAGTAACCTAGGCCTATAGCGTCAGGCATAAAGGGGGTGCTCGAGCACCCAAAGCACCCCCCCCCCTGTCTACGCCACTGTGTAGTACATAGGTGAGGGAGGAACAGATGGTAAGGATTTGTCTGTATATAGCAGTTGACATGACCTTAATTGGATGTATGAAATGCATGGTCAAATGTACCCCGATTAAGGTCATGTAACTATTTTTTTGGATGTTATAGTCTAGCAACTTGACTGTCCAAGTCTCACTCAGCCACACCCATCCCTTAGCCTGCAATAAGCTTCCAAAATGTAATAAAATCTATTTGCTAGGCAACATCCAACAAATGTATATACATGTATGTGTGGGTCTGCCCATTACTGTGGGTGTGTAGTTGAGGGGAGCCTCTTGGGTATTACAATCAAAATGAAATGCACTTGTAAAGTGCGTAACCCTCGCGCAGTTATGACTACCAAGTAGAGCTTCTGACTCTCTTCGTGCTCTGCACATACTTGTAGCTAATGCAAAACTATCTAACAGTAAGTCGTGCTGCAGCGATCTCCAATTAATGCGCACCTTCAGGTATAAACTGCTGCCTAAAACAGATACACTTCTGATGATACAGCTCCAGACTTCCTATTACGAAGTAGCAATACTGCTTGTCAATATATCCATGTTTGGCTATCACAACAATTATGGTTCACGAAAATTGGCAATTTACCGCTTTTCTTCAACAATGGAGGTCCGGTCTCTTTTTTCCGCTCCAAACGTTAACTGTGCCGAGCGCTAACGCTACTTCTTCATATCTCCAAGTTTGGTACTTATAGCAGCCACGGTTTCCGAGAAAACTTGTTTACAGACAGACAGACAGACAGACAGACAGACAGACAGACAGACAGACAGACAGACACACACACACACACACACACACACACACACACACACACACACACACACACACACACACACACACCGACTACAATAACCCTCCCGCGCATGCACGAGGGTTAATTACTACTACATTCAAATTACATGTACCACATTAAGATTGCAGATCATGCGTGGATTATCTAATTATTGCACACTCTAGGCATGCAGTTGGCTAGCCTCATTCCCAGGCCAGAGGGCGGAGGACTGGGAATGAAACTAGCAGTTGACATGCTATCAGCAACTGATATTTACAAACCTTCCTACTTACCCTGTGTTCTTTGAGGGCTCCATAATTACGAGCCTTGTCAGTTGGGACAATTTTTCCTCCAAATATCTGTAGAATATCAAGTAAACACACTATCCAGCCTCCAACCAATCTGTAATGGTACTCACTTCTTCGTATAATACACAGTTCTTGTGAGCAGTCTTCATCCATGTATTGATGTAGAACCCTTCACATGCTGGGTCTTCAACATTAATAGGGGGTGGCTGGCAACCCTCCTTCTGCTGTATGTCCAGTAGACCAAGATGCTCCCTACATGTTCAATGTATGTGTGTAACTGGTTGTATTTACAATGACTTTAATCATCCATGAGATGCTTAGAAAGACAGGCAAGGCAACACAACACAACAGAAAGACAAAGCAACACAACGCAACACAACTCGCCCAGGGCAATTATTTTTAAAGAAATTAGCTGCCTCAGGTGGGATTCAAACCCACGACCATCCGCTCTCTAGGCGATGCTCTTACCAACTGAGGCTCAGCTGGCTGGGCCGAATCACACATACAAATCAAGACAACCACCTCAACCAAAGCATATAAACAAACTTAAAAATAAAACTTGGCATGCTTTATGAATGGAGACAGATTTCTGAGTGTGAAACGCACTTGAAGATATGGACTCGGAGAGAGTGAGAAAACCTCCCAACTTTGTATGGTTCTCCATTCATAGTACCATCCACCTGGAGGGGGGGGGGATAGAGAACAAGAGAGGGAGGGGGGAGAGGGGGGAGAGGGGGAAAGAGGGGGCAGAGGGGGAAAGAGGGGGCAGAGGGGGAGAGAGGTGAGAGAGAGGAGGAAGAGGGGGGGGGGGAGGAGAGAGGGGAGAAAGAGGGGGAGAGAGAGGGGAGAAAGAGGGGGAGAGAGAGGGGGAGAAAGGGGGGGGGAAGGGGGTGAAGAGAATGAGAGAAGGGAGACCAGGAATGAACGCCTACCAATTCTTTGTCTTCATATCTGATGGCCACTTCAGAGTCTCTCTCTCCGACCATACTGCGATCATTGACATTAGCTGTGTTCAGAACACACAATTCCCAAATCACACAAAAGATACAAAATCAAAGAGCAGTTGATTAGAATGGAGTGTGTTCCACTTTTTGGCTCGATTTCAAGAAATGGTATATACAAACAAACTGGCTAATACCAAGTTACTGAGGTACATGTAGCTTAGCTGGCTGGGCTGAATCACACACACAAGCAAGTGAAGGTACATGTAATTACCAGAGCCAATGATTGAGATGCGATCATCCACTATCATCAACTTGCTGTGGACATACACAATTTCTGTCTCCTGCAGAAAAACCAACGTGATATTCCAGCCAAACCAACACACACTATTCCCTCACTGGTTTGCCTCCTATCTCTCCATGTGTCCTCAGGCCATAGAAGGAGATGTAATTCTTGATTTCATCTGCTGGAACTGTAATACATGTATTGCATAGAGCTTATAGAGTATATATATACATACATATTATACCTAACATCCACTTGAGTGATAATGGTTTGTATGTGTGGATGGAGCAGTGGCGTAGACAGGGGGGGTGCTTTGGGTGCTCGAGGACCCTCTTTATGCCTAGGCCTAGGCTACTGTACATCAAGCTTACATCTTACCTGAAGTTTCAGCGGACACAGAGCACCCTGTTTATCTCCGGATTTAGCTTGATATTTGCAAGCAAACCGATGTATAATAAGTGTTTCGTAGTTACGCGTGAGCTACAGGAGGTTACATAATAAAGGGGTGTGGCTTCCGGCCGAAAATTCCGAAGCACCACCATGCGGCACCCCTTCCCCTAAATCCTGTCTACGCCACTGTGGAGTGCATATATACTGACAAGTTATAACATGTACAGAACCTCTCTAATCTGGACACCCCTTGGGACAGAAGAAAGTGTCCTGATTAGTGAGGTGTCCTGATTTCAGGAGTTAAATTGTACACAAACATAGGAAACACTGAAACGATAAAAATGACACCTTTACATTTTCTGTCATAATGTGCATGTTAAAATAGAAGTTCACTCACTTCCATCTTCATGCTCTAATCTTCCAAAGAGGGAGTGGTCTCCTCGGCAGATGGTGCGATAGTTCCAGTGAGTGACGGCCTCCAACAGAGCACTGCCACTCTCACCAAAATTGTCTGTGTAGGAACAACATCAGTTAGTCCCTCTCTCCTTTCCTCCCTCCCTCTCCCTCTCCCTCTCTCCCTCCCTCTCTCCCTCCCTCCCTCCCTCCCTCCCTTTCACCCCAAACCCCTCCCCTCCCCTCCTCTCTCCCTCCACCCTCCCCCCTCCCTTCCTCCCATCATCCATTGCTCGAAATTTCTACTACACGTACCTGCTGGGTAGGAGGGTAGTAGCGGCATAACCACAATCACTCTAAAGTTCTGTTTGTCTCTGTAAGCACGTGCAATGCGAAGCCTCAGAGCCTCTGCCACTCCATTACTGACTTTCTCTTCCAGGAGAGACGAGATGAAGAATTGTTGCTGAAAAAGAGAAGGATGATCCATGGGTAGCAGACAGGTTCAGAAAATATGGAGATACTGTAACCCACACAGATAAGAGGAAGAACACACACACACACACAACACACACACACACACACACACACACACACACACACACACACACACACACACACACACACCACACACACACACACACACACACACACACACACACACACACACACACACACACACACACACACACACACACACACACACACACACACCTCAATGTAGACAAAGTGCTCAGCTTTGTCAATGGCATTAATCCAGGCATTCATGATGGAGTGTTCCAACTGTATCCCAGCAGACCACATGTCAACAGACCGCAGCACCTGCAGAATGTACAAGAGTCTTCTGATCATTGAGGTGTCCAGATTAGTGGAGTGTCCTGATTAGAGAAGTGTCCTGATTAGTGAAGTGTCCTGATTAGTGGAGTGTGCTGATTAGAGAAGTGTCCTGATTAGTGAGGTGTCCTGATTAGTGGAGTGTCCTGATTAGTGAGGTGTCCTGATTAGTGGAGTGTCCTGATTAGTGGGTGTCCTGATCAGTGAGGTGTCCTGATTAGTGGAGTGTCCTGATTAGTGAGGTGTCCCGATCAGTGGAGTGTCCTGATTAGTGGAGTGTCCTGACTCTGTAGCATGAAGCACGACTCCCACACAGTATGTAGACTGACTTGTACAGTGGCATCCTCGGCATCAGTATTTCCCAGAGTATCTCGGAGGTACTGCATCTCTTCCAGCTCTGACGAAGTGAAGGTCTTGCGGGGAAGGAGGTAGGGAACAGGCTCTCCATGGTCCAGTATCCGCTGTAGACGCAGAACCAAGTGTTAGTGTTAGTGCATCCAATCTACTAAGGCCATACTAAGTAAATACCTTGTTTCACAGGCAATCCCGCATGCCATTTAACTACCGCATGCAATATACTTATTTTTATTAATTTCCGGTATAAAAGGAAATCTCTGGTGGCACGCTTGCCCTACTGCCGGAAGTTGGCCGGTAAGGCCACGCGCGCGCTCTAGCCCTGAGCCACATTTCCACGATTGTGTATGTAGTACTGTCAGTTCAAAACTCCGCCAATCTTAGTGTGCTAAAGGTTTGGGGATTGCATCCACTGGACGAGCTTGCTACCCTTGCAGAAGTCCTGGAACAGTTTAAACGTGGCGAGATTGAGCCAGCTTTATGTCCCCTGATGCTCTCTTGGAGTAGCCGTTCGAGTGCTACATCGCTCCAAATTTGTCTGGGCCGGTTCAGACAGTTTATCTAAAAAATAATAAATAACGCACGCGCGCATGCGCAGGTGGTGTAGGAGTGCCTGTGAAACAATGAATTTACTTAGTGTGGCCTAATGGACACTTGTTTCAATCTCTTATATACACTGTGTGTGTGTGTGTGTGTGTGTGTGTGTGTGTGTGTGTGTGTGTGTGTGTGTGTGTGTGTGTGTGTGTGTGTGTGTGTGTGTGTGTGTGTGTGTGTGTGAGTGCACGTTTCAACCCAACATGACATTGGGTGGCTCTCTCTAACGACGTCATATCACAGGACGTCTGTTTCTTTTTGCAATTTTCCAGCAGTACAACTGGTAATCTCCACCAACTACATATCAAATTCCTTGTTAACTAGTCTCTTGTCTGTACCTTTGTAAAGTTGTATCTCTGGATGAAGTGTCTGGCTACATCTCTGGCAGCTGCTCCGTAGACTGCTGAGGCAATGTCATGCCACGGCATGCGGGCCTCTTTGTCCCTCGGGTGGGTATCTGCACACATAGTATAGAGTCATGTGTAACTGGAGGTATATTGATTTCAGGGTTGAAACATGCACACACACACACACACACACACACACACACACACACACACACACACACACACACACACACACACACACACACACACACACACACACACACACACACACACACACACACACACACACACACACACACAGTGTATATAAGAGATTGAAACAAGTGTCCTGTTTATTGAGGTGTATTCATTTCAGATCCATATTACTCTGTAAACATCAGTAATGGGTTAAGATTGTGCTGCATATGCACAAGTCCAGTGGCTTTAACACAAAGGAATTACAGTGGAGAATTGCTCCAGTTAGTGAGGTATAGGAAGGGTCAAGTACATCAACCTTATAGAATAAAATTAAATAAGCCCTGAGAAGGACTAGGGGTGGAGGGGACGGTGACTTGGAGGCCTGGGCCAAGAATATGTGATGCATATACCACACATACATGTAGCTACATGAACATAAGGTGTGCAGAGCACACCAGGCAAACACTGCACCACTGTTTCAGGCTGGTTGGCCCTCATCAGCACCATTTATGCCTAGTTGCTCTGAGATGCCCAACACTGACATATATGACTTTAATCGTCCATGAGATGCTTGCGATGCTCTTACCAACTGAGCTACTGAGAGGCAGCTCAGCTGGCTGGGCTCGAATCACATATACAATACAAAGCAACCAAAGTACCTCAACCAAAGCATCACAAACCAGATGAACAGGTGAATACGAGCCCAGGGCAAGCATGAGTGGTAGTACATGTGTGTACACGCTAACATGCTGGTTTGGACTCACTGTCAAAGGGTTTTTCAATTTCAACGAAGTCCTTTATGAAGGGGTTGTAGTAATCCTTCCCTACCCACTTCTGATAACCATCTCCCGAATCAGTATCCTCCACTGGAGACGTTCCCACCTGTATAGAGAGGGATGTCACAAAGGGAAGTTCTAGGTTGGTTGATGTTCATGACGAATCCTTTACTCAACCAAACAAAGTTAGTACTCAATAGTTAGTACTCATAGGGCTGCCATAGAACTACTGCCATTGACCACGCACCCACAATCATGGGCAGAGCCACACATACATGTACATACAGGCAAATCCTTACTATCTGTTCCTCCCTCACCTATTCCAACCGAACAAAATCAAAATGATAACCATAGTCTTCATCAGAGCTTACAGAGCTAAGTGTTTGTGAAACTATTTGTGTACAGAGTGTGGCTGAAACTCTGCTAACTTAATCCATTGTACAAACCAGACCGAGAAAGCTATGTTGTCAAACAAGGAGAGACTATCTCAGAAAGGGCACTAGACAAAGAGACCAAGTACAGTGACTCTCGCTGCACGCCACACTGAGGATTATCAACCCTACACTCTTTTGCTACCACAGATCCAGTGGCTCAGTAAAGCCACAGGTTTAACATAAGTTAATTTTAAAATTTCATACGTACTTGTATGTGTGAGCTTATTATGATAGGACTTACAAGACTGGTTACAGCTGAAGAAGCAAGTTCAGAGATATGAGGCTGCTCAGGAGGGGCGGGGGGAGGGAAGTCGTCCGAGATGGAGTGACATTCGTTGTCCCAGCGGCCAAAGGCCAGATCAATTCCACCAACAAAGGCAAGGCTTTGATCAACAATGACGAGCTTCTCGTGATGGGACCACAGGAATACCCCTGATGTGAGGAGGTCGGGATGACGTAGGAACTGAGGGGGAGGGAGGGAGGGAGGGAAGGAGGGAGAAGGAAGGGAGGAAGAGAGAGAGAGGGAGAGAGGGAGTGAAGGAGGGAGGGAGGAAGGGAGGAAGAGAGGGAGGGAGTGAAGGAGGGAGTGAAGGAGGGAGGGAGGGAGAGAGGGAGAGAGAGGGAGAGAGAGGGAGGGGAGGAGGGTAAATGAGGAGGGACGGAGAGGGAGAGAGAGGGAGGAGGGAGATGGGGAGGAAGGAAGGGAGGGAAGAGAGTAGGGATAGGGAGGGAAGAAGGGGAGGTAGAAAGAAGGAAGAAAACGCGTATGAGCACACTTCCACCAAGCACATCAGTATGACATGTAGGGAAAGGAGAGGAACCAAGTGAGGGAAGGAAGTGAGAGAAAAGACTGGAGGGATACTGTTAAGAGCTCACTGCTCAGAGCTACTCACCACTACATTAGGATGGCTGAGTGTCCTCTGAGCAAACTCACTGCCCAATTGAATGGCAAGTTCAATCTCCTTGAAAGTTATGATAAATACCCTCACTCCTTCTTTCTACAGAGAAATGATCACACATCATAAGTAGAGAACATGGAGAGAAACACATATTGTGAAGTTTTAGTCAATGACTCAGGCTGAAGACAGAGACTGCCCACCACTGGAATTGAACTCAGGACCAGTGTCTGGACATCCAGTATACTAACCACTGAACCACGACTCCCAGGTAAAGCCAGCCTCCCCAGTCCCTCCATATACTGCCAGGTGGTACTCCAATGCTGGAGTCTCACACCTGACAGACCACTCACATGTACCGTCTCTCTTCAGTCTGAGTCATCGATTAAAACTTCACTGTATCCATTAGCAAGCTAACTAAGTAGAGAAAGAAAAACTGTATGTACCGCTTTTTTGAGGAGTAAGTTGTCCAGTCTCCATTCCTCCCTTTGCTTGTAGCTCCCCTTCCTCTTGAGGTAGATGTGAGGACTCATTCTATGATGGAGAGAGGAGAGAGAGGGGGGGAGGGAGGGAGGGAGGGAGGGAGGGAGGGAGGGAGGGAGGAGGGAGGGAGAGAGGGAGGGAGGGAGTGAAGGAGGGAGGGAGGAAGGGAGGGAGGGAGAGAGGGAGTGAAGGAGGGAGGGAGGGAGGGAGGGAGGGAGGGAGGAAGGGAGGGAGGAGGGAGGGTACAATAATGTCAGATATCATTTTCAGAGCTCCTATTATCAAAAGCTGTATGCATGAAGATGCATATGCAATTGCACTGTTCTTAACTTGATGCATGCTCAGTATTCAGTGGCATAGCAGTGATTTAGGTGTTGGCCAGGTGAACTTCAAGCTAGTATTCACATCACACCTGGAGCTATGTACCAGAAGTTCAAATCAGCTCTGCCATTATATCAGCCTTGGCACGGTAAAAACATGTGCAAACATAAGCTGACGTGTTCGACACACGAAGGTGTGGGGGTGTGGTAAATTACTGCATAAATATGGGTCCGGCAACTGCTGGATCATCTGCTATGCCTATGGTATTGTGGTCAGCAGCTGCCCAATTAACTAGGTGGGCTTATATACGACGTATAAGTCTTCCATATACTCCCATTATACGTATTATTAGTCATTAGCACATGTGCTTTCAATGATTTGCGCACATGGGAGTTATATATATACACACAGCTGCTGTTTATTGATGTGTGATGTACTTACTGCCAGTCAGTGATAAAGATTTCATCTTTTGCAGCCATAATGGCGTCTGCTACATCTGACATGTAGCCTTCTCCATCGACATACCTGGTGAGGAAGGGAGGGAGGGAGGGAGGGAGGGAGAGGAAGGAGAGGAAGGAGAGGAAGAAGGGAGAGGGAAGAAGGGAAGAAGGGAAGAAGGGAGGAGAGAGGAAGGGAAGGAAGGAGAGGGAGGAAGAGGGAGGGTGGAAGGGAGAATGGAGATGAGAATCAAGAATCAACAAAGGGACCCACTTCCCTGACTACTACTCTTTAACACTTCCACTCACCACTTGGCTACTGTGTTGCTGCGTTCTGGAGCGAAGGAATAGTGAGGCTTGGTGTCCACCCAGATCTTGCCAGTGCTCTCCATCACACCCTGAATGGCTGCCACCCAAGCACTGTAGAGAGAGGTACGTAGTGTACAGGACCAAAGCTACTTACTTTGCTATCTCAAGTGACTTTAATATCATCCATGAGATGCTTAGAACGACAAGGCAAGGCAACACAACACAACAGAAAGACAAAGCAACACAACACAACTCGCCCAAAGCAGTTAAAAATTGGCTGCCTCGAGTGGTACATCTAAAGTGTAAGTGTACTTACTTCATTGACCTCCGGGAGTGTGCCCTCATCAGGAGTTCTCTACAGATAAGAAACACTGCAGTAGCCTCGATTCTTCCCAGGTTCTCCCTCTGACCCCCTTTAATGAAGACATCTGAAATGGGGCCCCCTGGCCCCCTTCAATAAGGACCCCTGAAATGAGAACCCCTGGCCCCCTTCAATAAGGACCCCTGAAATGAGGACCCCTGGCCCCCTTCAATAAGGACCCCTGAAATGGGGACCCCTGACCCCCTTTAATTAGGACCCCTTCAATAAGGATACCTGGAACCTTGCTTCCCACATGCCCTGCTTATATATGAACTTTTCAGGACACCTCGCCAATCAGGACACCTCACTAATCAGGACAGCTCACTAATCAGGACACCTCAATAATCAGGACACTTCTCAAGGACGTCCTGATCAGAGAGGTCCCACTCCATTACCTGGACTGTGTGGAGATCTGGATGCCATGTTGGATCCCGGTATGGGCCAGGCCATAGGTCACAGTCATCCCAGTGTCAAATAGAGTCACTCCAGAGATGGTGCGACGTGCCTTCTTTGAGTGATGGGACCTGAGGGGTGTGTGTGTGTGTGTGTGTGTGTGTGTGTGTGTGTGTGTGTGTGTGTGTGTGTGTGTGTGTGCACATGCAAGTATTTTTCAACCCCTACAATAAGATCATCTCACTAATCAGGACACTCCCTCTAACTCACCTTATGGACACCAAATAAGAGTCCTTCAACACAAACCACCTATATATGAAAAGTGATGAAAAACAGGGTTTAATCTAAGGCGGGGTACAGGGGGGCAAATGCCCCCCAAGGATTTCAGTTGCTCCCCCAAGCATATGACGCCATCAACAATCCCTCTCCTACCCTGCCAAATGTGCCCCCCCCCCCCCCAAGTTTCTACAATTATTAATTTTTCCCCCTCAAGGACTGATGTCTAGATTAAACCCTGCATTATACATGGTTTTCAATGGGGATATATAGACCATAGCAATCCCTATATCTGTACTGTGCAGGTTTTTTAGGGGGGTACAGGGGGGGGGCAATTCGCCCCCCTGAAAGTGGTTTTGACCCCCTGAGATGGGCTATGATTTCCAAGACACACACCCTCAATTTTAGGAAGTCCTGAGTTTCCCCCCGAACATTTTTTCTAGAAAAAGTGTGTGATGAAATGAGGCATAATACTGTAATATTGAATATGAGTGTTTGATCATATAGGGAAAACCTTTCTCTCCAGGAGGAACATCTGCAGATGAAGCAAGCTGTGATTCCAAAACAGTCTGCAGCCTTTCGGTGACCTCCTGACCTCTTGGTCAACAGGCCCTCTCTGGCGTGAAGGAGAGAGAGAGAGAGAGAGAGAGAGAGAGAGAGAGAGAGAGAGAGAGAGAGAGAGAGAGAGAGAGAGAGAGAGAGAGAGAGAGAGAGAGAGACATTATGAATGGAAACTGAGCTCAATCATCCCCCAATCTTCATAAATATGACTGGACATGCAAAAACAAGAATGAAAATTGAGCTAGAAGTGTAAATTAGGCCATAAAGGCACGAGAGCATTAGACTACTATTTCTGAGATAACTGATGTGCATGTATACTCACTTTTTCTTCTCTCCAGTATCACGGATGAAAGAGATACGACTGACTTCCAGGAACCTAGCCTATAAATAAATGACGTTATGCACAGACTAGTTAATGTACTGCTGCATTCACTTAAGTTTATGTAACAGCCTTTACTATCATGGGCGGAGACACACACACACACACACACACACACACACACACACACACACACACACACACACACACACACACACACACACACACACACACACACACACACACACACACAACACACACAGAGGAAATCCTTAGAGGAACAGATGGTAAGGATGTTCCTGTTTGTGTATGCATTTGTATGGCTCTGCCCATGATGTGAGTGTTGCTTACATCCGTATTTCACAGTCAACTCACAGTTGCAGGATGTTTACGGAATTTTCTGTTACTCATTACTGCATTCAAGAATGTTTGAACCTTTGGTACTTGTTTCTGTATAGAGAGACATGCACATTGTCACCCCATACTCCACACACACACACACACACACACACACACACACACACAGTGCTCACCCTCAGCCTGGTTGCCTGCCTCATATTAATGTCTTCCATCTTCAGCAGAGGAGGCAGTGTCTCACGACGACCGCTGAGGAGCAAAGGGGTTGGGTTATATGTAGAACATTATGAATATACATACATTGTACCATTCACTAATGGAGGCAATACTCACTTCCTATTGCACTCGCCCTCCCCTCCCCTCCCCTCCCGTCCCTCCCTCCCTCCCTCCTCCCTCCCTCCCTCCCCCCCTCCCCCCCTCCCTCTCCCTCCCTTCCTCCCTCCCTCCTCACACATACCGCTGTCTAATTTTGTCTCTCAGAGGGAGCAGATCACGTCGAAGTGACAGTACATCTCTATAAAACTTGTCTATGGTCCACTTGAAGGGGCCATGTTCCAGAGAAATATGGAGTCTGGGGAACATTAAGAATTATTGTTTAAAGGTTAATCCAGACTTCTATGAGCAATGTGCTTACTGTGGCTGTCGACGAGGGGAATCTTGCACAGCGTGGCTGGTTCTGGCCGTGACAGTCACCAGGATGGGGACTTGAGGGAGGAATGGGTATACATCCTCTCCAGGCTTGTAGCCGTGTACATCACGTAGAGGGATGGCAGGAACTGTGGAGGAAATGATAGTAGTAGACTTCCTCAGGCTCACAAAACTTTATGGTGAGGTGTCCTGATTAGCGAGATGTCCTGATTAGTGAGGTGTCCTGATTAGTGAGGTGTCCTGATTAGTGAGGTGTCCTGATTAGTGAGGTGTCCCGATTTGCCACAGCAAAATATCCAGCTTGTCAAGGTGTCGTCATTTCAGGGGTCGCGATTATAGAGAATACCACGTGTTGAGTTAAACATATCAAGTGAGCACAAGAGTATGTTATTCATGAATGAAACAGTAACAGATGACTACACACAGACACAATAGCAGTTGAGTTGTGACTATAATACATGAGAGCAGGTCAAGATATGAACATTGAGAGGTCAGGAGTGCAGGAAGACACGGAATCACCAATAGGACTATCTGGCAAAGCTGCAGTATATCTCCATGGTTACTCACACATGAGAGTGCTATGATTTCTATAAGTCAACCCACACTACCTGGCCACTTCCTTTTAGTGACTACTGAGCTTGCAGCCTACCATCAAATCAGACCAAACATGTTTATAAATGCATGAAATATTCAGACCAAAACACTCACAAGGCAACACAATGCAACTCACCCAAGACAGTTATTTTCAAAGAAAAATGAGTTGCCTCAGGTGGGACTTGAACCCACATTCTGCATTCTAGGCAGATGCTCTACCAACTGAGCTACCGAGGCAGCTCAGCTGGCTGGACCGAATCACATGTACCTGGAGTGGGTCAATGGGGTGGGGTTTATTCTATTCCTCCTTAAAATTCCTGTTTGGCTAGTGTGCTATGCACATGTTTTCAATGTACATTACGCACGTCTTCTTTAACATGGTTCCTCCCTAATCCTTTCATTATGGGGTTACACATGTTATTATTGTTGCATGCCATCATCCCCTGTCTTTGTTTCATGCTACACCTTGTTCACGAACAATCACTCCAAGAGATGCTTAGAAAGTCAAGGCAACAACAACAACACAACAGAAAGGCAAAGCAACACAACGCAACTCGCCCGAAACAGTCATTTTTCAAAGAAAAATTGGCTGCCTCGGGTGGGACTCGAACCCACGACCATCAGCTTTCCAGGCGATGTTCTTACCAACTGAGCTCTCGAGGCAGCTCAGCTGGCTGGGCCGATCGAATCCTGCATACAAATCAGAAAGCTTGTTCATGTTCATTTGGCTGGTGGCTGGGATATTTCCACAGCCTGGCTCTGTCTCACCACATGTATAACTGTGGCTGCCAATGACTTGTGAGTGACGTTTAAAATTGTGGCCACAAAACGTGGCATATGCCAACACTGAATTCTATTACAGTATTATGTAGTTGGCATTAGGCTTGATTTACTCAGCTTAGTGAAGGAATGTGTTGTAGGTGTGTGGGATGCACGTAAACAAAAATTGTATGGTGATGACTCTTGCCCTAGTCAACTTCAGTCCTTGGCTGAGGATCTGCAGCTGGCTGGAGTTGAGGGGCAAAGGGATGGTAAGTTATGTTCCTCAGGTGAGGGAGGAACAGATGGTAAGGATTTGCCTGTGTGTACATGTATGTGCGGCTCTGCCCATGATTGTGGGTGTGTGGTCGATGGCAGTAATGCTATGGCAGCCTTATTATAATGAGGTTGGCAGTCGGTGGACAGGAGAAATTAAGTGCAGTAGCACAGCACAGCCATATTATCTGGGCTGCTGAGAGGACAGAGGACACTTTAACTCTCATAATTCTGTTAGGGTATTAGCAGTAGGTTGGCAGTAAGTGGACAGGAGGAACACCCCCTCAATATTTCAGTCATATGAAGCTGCATATAAAGCCATTCTTGATACTGTGTCTGTGGGAGCATGGCCCTAAGCTCTGTGGTGTGCAGTTAGCTCGTCAATGTTTTAGAAAATCATACATCTGTGAAATTCAGGGCTCCTGACAATAATAAATGGGACACTTCTTGCTCTTCTGCCTGGAGTTTTAGTCAGTCATCTCCATTGTTACCTTTGTCACTTCCTCCACATACCACAACTACAGCCACTAGAGTATCTCCTTTGAATTAGTCTCCCCTCCACAAACTACCATTACTGCAAAGTCCAAGCGGTAATTCTTGGCGGGACAGTAGTCCAATGCTTGCCTAAAAGCCCATCAGCCTGTGCTACTATTATAACATGGCTCATTAGTCCGCTATGAATGCTGCACAAATTGGTGAAGTGTAAACAACTGACTGATGTGAAATAATTCCATTTTAAGCAGAAGCAGATAAATATATGAACATCATTGTTACAAGTTACTAATAACCTGCTGCAGTTCTGTATGCCAACCTCGTTCCCAGGCAGATTCATAGCCACGAAGAACGGTGAGGGGGGGGGCAGGGGGGGCACATCCCTTAAAACATTTTGCCCCCCCTTCAGTCAAACAGACCTTGCACATCATATACAGCCACATGTGTTTCCATGTTACCCCACAAGATTTCTCGTATATGTAGTTCAGCCCCCCCTTGTCACTTTTTCTGAAATAAACCCTGGAGGCTACCTGTATGCCACTATCCATCACAGTATGTATATGGTACATAGGATGTGTAGCATGTGCCTTGTTAGCATGTTCCATATTAAAGTTTGCTACATAAAAACAGCTGTTTACATACATGTAAGTTGTTGTTTTAGTTAAATAAACGACTCCAATCATATCTGAACTTCTTTAAAGCCTCTTTCCCTCTAAACATTTCAAGTATACAGTGGAAACCTTCTAACTCAGACACCCATAGGAGTGTCCTGATTAGCGAGGTATACTTATTAGTGAGGTGTCCTGATTGCAAGTTGTCCTGTTTGAGGTGTACCCACTTCAGGCTGTCCTGATTAGGGGGGGATCCTGCTGTCCTGCTTATCGATGTGTCCTCATTTCAGATAGAGAGATTTTCAATGCAGACTGGTTTAAGGCTTATAAAATGTCTGACCACACCCAAGAGACGTAAAGCTGGGGTCCAGTTTAGAGGGTTCTGCTGTACACTTGAAATTACTCTACAGCAGAACTCCTATTATCCAGACAGTGCCCTGAATTCAAGGGTTACAAACCTGGACAGCAAAATGTGTCCGTTTATCAAGGTGTGCTTAATTCCAGGGTGTCCTGATTAGAGGAGTTCCACCATATACTGCAGCCTACCATTAGATGGGGTGATATCTGTGGTGCCATTGGCTCCCTCGTCCTCGGTGATGTCTGGCACCATCAGACCCACGGTCTCCTCTGTCCCTCCTTGCTCAATAGTACTCTCCGTGTTGTCAGCCATATTGGGTCTGGGGGAAGAGAGGCATGCAGTGCATAATGACATCCATTCAACTTCAGACAAACTACAAAATCTGGTATGCACCATATCATCTTTCCTTTATAGTGGCACGAGTTACGGAACCAGATCGCAAAACCATTATCCGTCAATATAGCATTATGCATTACATTGCACTTGCAAAATGGAAGACTCGAACAGAACTAAATACATGATTGTACATAGGCTTACTGTGTAACTAATACCTGATATGATCCAACAACCAGCAGAGAACCCTAACTGAACTCACGACACAAAAGCAGGCAATTATAAGTTTCCGTAAACTATAGAATCCGAGAAATTGTGCGCATGCGTAGACCTATCTAGAACCGCCCACCACATGCAGAAATAACAGTGTGACAAAAATGGCGTCGAGAGGTGGCTATGGAGCGTTTGGCACCTACGGCAGTAGCTACGCGAGGGATTTCAACATTGGGTTTGGCGGCGGTAATTCGCGCCCTGGCGGCTATTTCGGCGGCGGTGACGGCGGCCTCGCCGCGGTACAGTCGCGTGTCAACCCAGAGTATTACCAGAAAGAGCGCGGCTATGGCTACGAGGGAACAAGGACGTCGGCGATAGACGAGTCGGAAAACCCGGCGGCGAAACGGCGTAAGGTGGATAGCGTGTCCATTTGCGTTGATTTCGTGCGGGGCCACTGCTCCCGGGGGGCAAAATGCGGCAAGCCACACGTTGACTTCGTGGAGTCCATTGACGAGCGAGAGATCATGGCGAAGGTCAAGTTCTGCCACGACTTTCAAAACAGGGGCATGTGTTCTCGTGGAGGGTGCAAGTTTTTGCACGTGACCCGTCGCGAGGAGGACGAATTCTTGCTCACTGGAACTATCCCACAAACAGTCTTTGAAAGGATGAAGGAATGGTCGACTGGAGACGAGCCTCACTTTGTAGCTCCTGATGGGGGAATGGGGCGAGGGAGGGGGAGAGGACGTGGTGGTGGGAGAGGGGGGATGGGAGGGAGAGGACGAGGGGGCGGAATGGGAGGTGGTGGGTATGGCTGGGGAGGGGGCTACGACTCCGGATACGGTCCACCCGATTACATGCCTTACCATGAAACACGTCCCCCAATGCGTCAACGATCAACTTCTGGTTCCGGTGGTCCGTCGTACAGCCAGCCAGTAACATTTGGTAACTACTGCATCGACTTCCTAAAGGGAACCTGCTCCAAAGGCACCGAGTGCTCACTCAAACACGTGGAGACTGTGGATGATTCCGATGATCGTTCGGGCCTCGTGAAACAAGTCTTCTGCCACGACTTTCAGAACAATTCGTGCAACCGACCATTTTGCAAGTTCATTCACGGGACTGAAGATGAGGAGAAGAATTTCCTTGAACAGGGGTTCTTTCCACCGAGCCTGAATGCACGAAATCGCGAGAAACTCTTTTTTTCAGATCTCTGCATTGATTTTCTTCGCAGCCAGTGTATCCGCGGAACCAGCTGCAACTTCAAACATGCATCAAAAGTTGATTCCTTCAACGAGCGCATTGCTCTCAGTCGTTCCATCTTCTGTCGCGATTTCCAGGAGCAGGGCTGTACCCGCTTCAACTGTAAGCTGATTCACACCAAGAGGCAGGACGAGCAGTACTTCCTGCGCACCGGAACTCTCCCCGATCACCTCTGCCTGACCAGCAGTGTTGGTAACATCGACGTGAGCCACCTGGCTGGCAACGTCTGTCGTGAGTTTGTGAAGAACAAGTGTACACGTGGAGGAATGTGCAGATTCTACCACCCCACTCCAATCGAACTGCAGAGCCTCTTGAGCAGTGGGGTGCAGAGCAGGCCTACGGGAGGTGGAGAACCGGCCGAAGATGAATTTGTCGTTCTCCTACGTGAGAATAACAGCCTAAAGGAGCGGATATCTCAGTTAGAGCGACTACTTGCCGATGCTTGTCACTGCATCACGCTTGCTGTGGGCGACCAAAACCCTGCCATTGCGACGCTTATGAAGACAATTGCGGAAATGGCTCCTTCGAGCTCGCTAGCCAACCAGGGGGAGTCCAGCAGCCAGGGGGAAACTAGTGGCAATGTTGCCTCTGAAAACTGAGAGCACAATGTAACTGACAAACGGCGAAATGAAACACGTTTGTACACAAAAACTGACTCACCCCATCTGTGAACCTTATAAACTGCGTAGTAGCCCGTTAAATACGTTTAAATGTTGTGTTGAATACTGATCATTGTTTCCACACCACTTACCACTTTTCCTAAGTTGAAGTCCCACTGTACACAATGCAATTGTAGTGAAAAGCAGCATCTTTACTGTTGAGTTGTTTTGATTTTACTGCGTATTACGTGTGTATATGTTTGTTAGAAGTATAAACATTGCTTCCAGTTTATGCTTGAATGGCAGCTCACTAAATATTGTAATGGACACACCAGGACACTTGAAATTCAAGGCATGTTAAACGGGACACACTCGCCGTGCGTTTATCAGGTTGAGATGCTTTCACATTTGTATGCAGGATTCGACCCAGCCAGCTGAGCTGCCTCGGTAGCTCAGTTGGTAAGAGCATCGCCTAGCAAGCTGATGGTCGTGGGTTCAAGTCCCACCCGAGTCAGCCAATTTTTCTTTGAAAAATGACTGTTTCGGGCGAGTTGTGTTGTGTTGCTTTGCCTTTCTGTTGTGTTGTTGCCTTGCCTTTCTAAGCATCTCTCGGATTGATTGTTCATTCATGCACATTCTATGAACTCTCCTTGCATGGAGCAAGTTAAGTGTGTGTGTGTGTGTGCTAGGTGCAATATCTACTCCACTCATTCCTTACCCTTAATGGAGTGTGTTAATTGGAACACAAGGTGGGGTTTGACTTGGTGTGCCGTGGAATAAGTGAGCAACGTCTACTCCACTCACTCTTTGTGCTAGTGTGTGCACATACATACCCACAGTAAAGCCAGCACTAACACATGCAACAGTTATGCCACTTCTACATGTACTGCCAACTATATGGCTGTGAAACCTTATGATATGCATACATCCCACAGACAACCAGTCATGTGTGCCAAAACTTATTTCATTTACAATAACTTCAAATACATCTCCATCAGTGCTAGATCAATCTGGTGGGGCTACTGTTCTAGCAGCTAATATATCTGAAAGGGTCGTCCCATGGTGCTCTTTATATAGAGTGACCGGACATTCTGCCAGTTCTTCTTGAGAAGTGACACGAGGAAGTTGATGGCTAGGAGGATGTTGGCAGAGAGCTGGTCTTCAGACATGTCTACGTGACCTACTGCAACAGCTAGACAGAGGACCTGTGTGGGTGGTGGTGGTGGTGGTGGTGGTGGTGTGTGTGTGTGTGTGTGTGTGTGTGTGTGTGTGTGTGTGTGTGTGTGAGGGGGGGGGGTGGAGAGAAAGGAAGTGAAATGCTCCTATTGACAGCTCACCTTTTACTAAACACAAATATTGTTGACCACCATACATTTCAACCCCTTTTATCAGGACACCTCACCAATCAGGACACCTCACTGATCAGGGCACACCACCAATCACGACACCTCACTAATCAGGACACTCCTCTCTCTTTGTCCACAAGTATCCGGGTTAGAGAGGCCTCAGTACATCATTAGCTCACTACCTTCTTCATCTGGAAGCGGATAGTGGCCTTCAACTCATCGACCTTCTGCACAATGTTGTCTGAGTGGGTGAGCATCGTGGGGAACTTGCCAGCCTTACTTAGCCCCGGGCCAAGGAGACGAGGTATCTGCTTGATCAAACTGTCTGATGCGAGGAAAGCATCGTAACGCTTGGCTGTGAGAGAGAAGGCGAGAGAACATTTACAGAGGTATGTTGTTACCAGGGTATACAAGTGCTCAAGACTATGTAGCTGCAGAGGCGAATCACAGAGAATGAGTAACTTGTTATGAGATAGACAGATTTTCAAAAATTCCTTCACCAGTGCTCCATCAGTTGACAGCATAACTAAAGAAATATTTTTGAAAAACTTCCTTACCAAGCTTCTTAACAAGTTTTTTGTCCTTGTTTAGTTTTTTCAGAGCTTCGACATCCATGCAGGGGAAGCCGTTTGCTTTGGCTTCGTCACAGTGAGAGGCATCGCCTAGGATACACACCTTCATGTTGGGACGAGGAATGTGGCGTAGCCTGGGAGGGAGGGTGGAGGGAGGGGGGAGGGGGAGGGAGGAGGGAGAGACAGGGAGGGTGGGAGGAGGGAGGGAAAGGGTGGGATGGAAGGAGGGGGAGGGCAGGAGGGAGGGAGGGAGGGAGGGAGGGAGGGAGGGAGGGAGAGGGTGGGATGGAAGGAGGGGGAGGGAGGGAGAGGGTGGGAGGATGTATATGAAGGAAAAGATGCGGAGTTTATCCACAACACATGTGACAAGTGCAGTCAGAAAAGAGCTTGACATAACTAATGTGTATCATCACTAGCATCAGATGGGGAAAGAAGTGTTGTTCCTCATTCTGCACACACATAACAAAGTACCAACAGGGAAATGTCGACGAGTGTTTTATAACAGTTGGGGGGAGAAGTGTCCGAGTTCACACACACACACACACTACTCACATGTAGTCTACTAGTGTTCGAAACACACACACACACACACACACACACACACACACACACACACACACACACACACACACACACACACACACACACACACACACACACACACACACACACACACACACACACACACACACACACACACACACACACACACACACACACACACACACTACTCACATGTAGTCTACTAGTGTTCGAACACACACACACACACACACACACACACACACACACACACACACACACACACACACACACTACTCACATGTAGTCTACTAGTGTTCGAAACACACACACACACACACACACACACACACACACACACACACACACACACACACACACACACACACACACACACACACACACACACACACACACACACACACACACTACTCACACACACACACACACACACACACACACACACACACACACACACACACACACACACACACACACACACACACACACACACACACACACACACACACACACACACACTACTCACATGTAGTCTACTAGTGTTCGAAACACACACACACACACACACACACACACACACACACACACACACACACACACACACACACACACACACACACACACACACACACACACACACACACTACTCACATGTAGTCTACTAGTGTTCGAAACACACACACACACGCACACACACACACACACACACACACACACACACACACACACACACACACACACACACACACACACACACACACACACACACACACACACACACACACACACACACACACACACACACACACACACACACACACACACACACACACACACACACACACACACACTACTCACATGTAGTCTACTAGTGTTCGAAGGGTGGCATAAAGTTTACATACTCATTACACCCCCTTCTCCCCACAATATTTAAAGACCCTGGGTGGGGGTCCGACCCCCTGCAAATTTACAGAGGGCCTCCCAGCCCCCGCAATGGAGGGGTTGGTACACTTACTTCACAGTACCACTAAAACGCTTGTCTTTCTGTGGGTCATAGTTCTTGAGAGAAATCTGCAGTTCCACCGTCTCACGAAACTTTCTCTTCTTCTCTTGGGAGTATTGCAGGACGGCCGCAACTGACTCGGTGAGAGTATCACGCGACAACTTACTGTAGAAAAATCGGGCACACAGCGACAAGTACAACAGGCAATAACACAACACAAACACATCCAAAGGCAAAGCAAACCTAGTAGAATCTTTCAAAGCCCTCCCTACGTAAAATCTTATTGATTTTAGGCAGATGAACACGGATGTATTTACCTCATACTGCTCCGTCCTCCTAACCACGCACAGACGAGACCACTAATCTGCGCATGCGCGCGATTAAAGCTAATTACTAGGCGTGGTTTTGCCACCACATCTAAAGTGCCGATCATCCAATTAGCTCATGGAATTTCCCAAGAGAGTTCACATAATTGTAGTAGTAGGTAGTGCAGCATTGACTGTGCTAGATTGAGCCTATAAGTTTAGTTTAGAGCTGCCTGGATCTATTGTGACGTGTCTTTGAAGTTGTGTGGGGCGAAGATCTCCGTTTGTTGCGAACCAGTACAAGTTGCACCCACTGAATAACCATCCCTTCGTCCCGCCTCGAACATGGCTGGGATGCACAGACGCCCACGACGTCTGAATCCTTGGGTGAGTCAGCCGAGCTGCAGAAGACGTTTTGTATACATATCTGCGTTGCCTACTAGCAGCTGGATCTAAACACACAGCAGCATGTGTATTGAACTGCGCTACGTACACTATAGTTTACGCTATAGTGTGTAGTAGCTACTCATCTTCAACCAGACCATACACTTGTAGTAGTACAGTTTAGGTAAACTGTCAAGGGAGAAATGTTTGAGTGTCAGGGTGGTCCTTTTCATGTTCAAACGCCTCTCCAAGTTCTCCGGAACCGACGGGTCGTCTGTATTTTAAAACATTTGACGTGACACAACAGGCGCTCCATACTGTGACTTAGTAACTTAAATGTATAGTGATGTCTAGGGTACTTTGTGCTCCACTGAGCCATGCTCCCACAGGCCAGTAATCCTCTGATGTACCCGAACGTGAGTGCTCTATATTCCTCCACTGAGACTACTCCTGCACAGCAAACCCAGCACATGCAGTTTGTGGATGTATTTCATGATCTAGAGCTGTGTATGTACAGGCAACAGGTTTATAGGCTCTGTTTGCTCAGTTGGTCAAATGTGACCTTGTCTCTAGGCGCTCTTCTGCAATCACTGATAATTGTGGAAAACAGGTGGGGTTGAATCTCACCTGAGTTTGGCTCAGGCCTGTCTTCAAACCATCTGCTATAGTGTTTTAGGCATAATGCAGAGCTGAGCAGGCCCGAAATATTCATGTTTTAAGGCAATAAATATTACTTATCATCCTTATCCTCCAAGGATGAATGAAGAGAGGATGCTTCTGTTTTTATAGCAACCCACAGTTAATTGATAGTTTGGCTGCACATTGTATTTGAAGAACAAATGCTGTTTTGTCTTGCAGCCTGTACTTTTGCCACAGCAATTGCACGAGACAGAGAGCATGGCTATACAGAAGATTGCAAGATGCTTGTCCAGGTTCCGTAGTAGATGGGTGTTGGCATCTGAAGTAGTTGGTTAGACACTTCAGTGTACTTATGTAAACACAGAAGTGTTCTCTACTTAGACAGTTCTGCAACCCCAACACCCATCTACTACTGAACCTGGACAAGCATCTTGCAATCTTCTTGCAATCTTCTGTACATGCTTATGCAGTGCAAATACCAAAGCATTGAGATTGATGCATGCACTGATGCATTTCACGTTTTATGGACACTTGACATTACATCAAACTTTAGTCACTTGTATCTGTGTATATGTACACATTGAAGATGTGTAATGGCCATGATTGTGATGCATATTTATGTACATGGACATGTTTAAAGGCAATGTTTTAAAGCTGGTATTTCTTTGAAGATGGTATAGTACAAAGTGGTTGATATGACGTCAGAAGGCAACTCGCCCGAAGCTGTCATAGAAAATGTACTTGCATGTCTCAAACCCATAGCCCTAGCCTAGCTGCCAAGGCAGCCCAGCTGTGTCCATACCTATGTGAGTTGAAGCAGCATTAACTGTGACAATCAACCCCACTTTTTCTTAAACCATCTTCAAAGAAAATACCAGTTTTAAAACATTGCCTTTAAACACATCCATGTACATAAATATGCATCATGATTGAGGGGCATGTCACATCTTCAATGTGTACACATTTCACATATATATATAGATGCAAGAGACTGAAGTTTGGTTTAGTTTCAGGTGTCCATTACCTCTCACTGGCTTCCCAGCACAGAAGCCAATGAGGCCTTCTTCAATAGCAGTGTGCACATGTACAGGGTTTCCAAGATCTTGCAATCTCAGCGTAAACTTACCGATGAGCTTTGATCTTTTAAATGCATGTGCAGAATTGAGAAGTGAATGCAGACCAAAGCAGTTGAAAGGAAATGTGGCGTGCATAGATTGCAAGATCTTTGAAAACTGCTGTACATAATCCTAGGCCTCTCTTTGATGTCCATGTAATGGAGTTAACAAGACCAGAGCTACAATGTATGTTTATGTCTGTGTGCATGTTGTGTTCCAAGCCCCACACTCTTGAAGAGTACTGTCCTATATACAAAGAGCAGTATTTCAGCTGGTCATTCACGTTTTGATGGCTTTTCACAAAATATTATCTGCAAATTTACTATGCTAGTTTTTGGCCTCCCTCTCCCTCCCTCTCCCTCTCCCTCTCCCTCTCCCTCTCCCTCTCCTTCTCCCTCTCCCTCTCCTCTCTCTCTCTCTCTCTAAGCTACTTCACGAAGTATGCACATACATGTACTGAAAGTTGAGTTGGAGGTGGGGAATTGTTTTGGAGTAACGAAACTCTAACAGTACATACATGTACATATATACATTGAAACTTCTAATCCAGATGCTCTTATAGTTCATCTGTCACCAAATATATACCGAATATCCTCGTTTTATGTACATAGTAAGTTTGAGTTCACCTCTTTCAGGTTGAGATGCTTTCTGATTTGTATGCAGGATTCGGCCCAGCCAACTGAGCTGCCTCGGTAGCTTAGTTGGTAAGAGCGTCGCCTGGAAAGCTGATGGTCGTGGGTTCGAGTCCCACCCGTGGTAGCCAATTTTTCTTTGAAAAATGACTGTTTCGGGCGAGTTGTGTTGTGTTGCTTTGCCTTTCTGTTGCGTTGTTGTTGCCTTGCCTTTCTCAGCATCTCTTCGGGTGATTGTTCGTGAGCATAATGTCTATTTCCAGTAGTACGACTAGGTGGGTTTGCCTGCTTTACATTTGTCTAGTTAGTGAAGTGTCCTGCTTTTAGGTATATAGAGTATTTAAAATATCATTAAGAGGCTGCACTAGAGATACTTTGAAATATCATTAAGAGGCTGCACTAGAGATACTTTGAAATATCATTAAGAGGCTGCACTAGAGATACTTATCAGACACTGTCCCATTAATTAGCACACATCCTGTACCTGTATAAACATCATACATTTGTTTAGTCAGCTCCTTGTGCTACATGTATCAATTGTGGACATGTCTCTCAGGTTATCAGCTGTGAACACAGAATTTAATTGTCCATCCCATAATGTATAGCCCCTACGTACATATATGTTGACTGGCACTTGTGGCCACTTCACTGTCATATGTCACGAGTTGGTGATGAGCAAAATTTTGCTATATACAAGGAGTAGAACACTGTGTGGTGAGCATTAAATACATGTAGCATATAGTGTGTAGGCATTAAAATTTCTCTATGATAAATTCCCTTTCCAAAACATATGATGGTCGAATGACTGTGATAATCACCCAATTTACAAGGCTACTTGAATCATTGAAGGTGAAGGTTATTAACTTGCTATGCGTGGAAGTATTCACTTCACTAGCATCAGTTTCTTAATTTTAATGTTTATAGTGTACGTTTTATTGTTATGGTTAAAGTATTTGAAACATGTTAGATAAAATGTAGCTGTGTACATGAATGTGATGTGGAGGAGATGGGAGTGTTTGGTGATGAGTTGATTAGTGGTACTTGGAATGTGGTTGACTTTACTCCCACTCTCTCTCTCTCTCTCTCTCTCTCTCTCTCTCTCTCTCTCTCTCTCTCTCTCTCTCTCCTCCCTCCCTCCCTCCCTCCCTCCCTCCCTCCCTCCCTCCCTCCCTCCCTCCCTCCCTCCCTCCCTCCCTCCCTCCCTCCCTCCCTCCCTCCCTCCCTCCCCCCCAGGCTATCAGACTCATACTTCTATTCCTACCATCCCATATCAGTAAGTTATCCCATTTTCTGATGCTAACGACCCCAAACTACATTCTCTCCATAACACATACACATGACACTATGTAACAAACAATACAATTAACCACTCAAACTATATAATTAAAATCAACAATCATAACACGTATATAAATGATGTCCACTTAATAAACATGAAGTACATGTACATCAGGACACTTTCTCTCCTGCCATGTGAATATTCGATAGGCATGTTAAATATTTTCTGGGTGGACATGCCTCAGACCTCCTAGAGAGGCATGTATGCATGCTGTAACATGTAGCATCTTTTAAATCCACTCCAAGAATGATGAAAAACCTTGTGTATGGTTTTCAATGCGGATAGACCGTAGCAATCCCTATATACACAGTACTATTGTACTGTGTGATGGTGAGTTTGGGTCAGTTACAAAATGTCAAACTGAAAGTGAAAGTGATGAAAAATGGTTTTCAGTGGATAGCAATCCCTATATACACAGTACTACTGTACTGTGTGATACATGTATGATCATGTAATGTGACATAATTCAAGTCTCTATAGGACATTAATGGGCTATTGTTCACTGTGAAATGTGCTTCTTCATGTTGGGTTAGATTATCAATTTGAGACACTTCACCTTAATTTGTGCTAAAGTGTGATTTGGCCCAGCCAGCCGAGCTGCCTCAGTAGCTCAGTTGATATATAGAGCATCTCTCTAGAACACAGAGCACTGTGAATTTGAATCCCAGCTCATTTTTCAAAAAAAAAAATTACTGTCTTGGGTGACTTACACTTCCGGGTCTGAGAATTCATTGTGAAAATGTACAAGAGGCAATAGACTCATTATCCGTGAAGTGTTTACGTACAATATGATGGCTGGGAAGATGAGACTTTTGTGAATGATAAACTTTATCAATTCCTGTTATGGTGATATGTAAGTTGAAGTACACATAACTTGTTTATGCCATGTCACATCTGTATACAGGTCTATAGGCATTTGTATGTGCTTAATGGTCAGTAAGGGTATGAAAAGAGGGACAAGTTATATAAGCATGTAGTGCAGCTGGTGCGGGATTTATATATATATATCTATCCTGCATTTTGGTCCCGGGGATGCCTGCGCACTGCGTGCAAATGTAACCAGCCTTGCCTCTTCCGCTCGAGCGCTTGCCATCAATGTGTAGCATTCAACTAGTATAACCATGTACTGTATATGGGAATATACATGTAGGTTGGGTTTGTTGCTTGGACAGGGGCAAAGGAGAAGGCCGGGAGATAGGGAGAAAGAAGGAATGAGGGAGAAGAAGAGAAGAGTGTGATAAGTGGGGAAGAGGAGATGGGGAGAGAGAGAGAGATTGAGATAGGGAGGGAGGGAAGAAGGAGGGAAGGAGGGAGACGGGGAGAGTAAGGTTGCAAGTGGAGAAAGGTCCAGCATTTTATGACACTGTTACAGTGGTTTTCACAGATCTTGCACGCAATTCCTTTGAAGATTTGAATTCTGCACATGCGCACTTCAAAAGACCAAAGCTCATCCATATGTTGGTTTACGCATGAGACCACAAGATCTGTGAAAACCAGTATATATATATAGTTACATTGTTTGTGGTTTCGACAGCCAAACCTTTCAGTAAAACATATGGAGCTATACTATTCCTTCAACTCGACCACACGTAATATCATGTTGAGAACATGTAACATACACTGCAACCACTAGTATCAAATACCGGCATCTTGTAACAAATGTATACATATGTATGTAACATGATTATGATATCATATTCGGAAGTACTGTCACACATGTAACTTACACCGACTGATGTATGTACATAGATATGTTAGAGTGTAATTTGGACCATGTGATTTGGTACCTCATGAATATAATTAACTCATGTGTGAGGGATGGTGTCTAGGGATTACTGCAGTGCAGTTAGCAGTGTATGTGGATTGTCTGTGTATCTGACTAGTCAAATCACTGTGTGTGGGTTGGAATGTATGAATAATTTGAGAGGCTTGATCCCTGAGTCTGGGCAATTGGCGGTGTAGTGGAGAGAAATAGACTAATGTTGACTGCTTTCCATGATTTTATTATAAAAAATACCATTTTGGAGCAAATGTTTTGACTTGTAGCACCTCCTCCCTCTCTCCTTTCTTCTCTCTCTCCCTCCTTCCATCCCCCCCCCCCCCCTCCCTCCCTCCCTCCCCTCCCTGGCTCCCAGCCAATCTTACTCTCTACTGTGGTATTAATACTGCCAGCTGAAGTAAGAGAAATTGGCAGATCCATTATCAATCCCTCCTCCATTGAAGTCACTACACACCCTCTCCCTTCCATTCCTTATTCCCTTCCCTCTTTGAACCATCCATCTCTCTCCTTTCCTTTCCACTCACTTCTTCCCTTCATCCTTCCCTAGCTCCCTCCTCTCCCACTCCTCCCTTCTGCCCTGAGTGGAGCTGGTATTATTTGAACTGTACAGTAGTATGTGAAACCTCTCTAATCCAGACACCCTTGGGGCAGAAGAAAGTGTCCCGATTAGTGAGGTGTCCTGATTTCAGGGGTTGAATATTATACACAAACCTAGCATTTGGGACAGCAAAAAGTGTCCTGTTTATCAAGGTGTCCTCATTTCAGGGTGTCCTGATTAGAGACACTGTATTATAATGTATCTCACAGGGAAAATAGTACATGAATACGGACTTCCACGGGGTCGAAGAATTCATGCACCATTTTCCCTGTGTCTTTGACCTGTGTAAGTCAACTATCCTTAACAACTTTAGTTTGTTATAGTGCCTTCGTGTTTACTGGTATGTAACAAGTATTAGTTATGGTATATCATAAGTTGTAGTGATCATAAAACACTTACACATTTTATAAACTATTCTAAGTGTGTGTATGTAGGAGTTGCCTGTGGCATGCATCATGTCCCAATATAGGTTTAAAGGCGTAGCAGGTGGTCCGACAGGTCCGGCACTCACCGGACCCATATTTGCGCAGTAATTGACCACACCCCCACACTTCATGTGTTGATTGCGTAAGCTTACCCTGCATGCGTCGTTTACACGAGCCAAGGGTGATAATGGCAGAGCTGATTTGAGCTTCTGGTGCATATGTAGCTCTATGTGTATGTAATCATATGTTAAATATGAATGCTAGCTTGAAGTATAAATCACTGCTCCGCCACTGAAAGGCATTGCTGTCTGAATTGGAGGCTACTTTTCCACCATATATCACAGCTTCCTGGGTTGCAAACAGCTGTCTAGACCTTAGATGTCATGTGTGTATCATGGCGTAGGATATTGGAGGGGGCTGGCTACACATAACAGGGACAAAAGGTGGAGGGGGGGGGCGGGGCAACCTTGTGGTGGCCCAACCTACATGTACCTACTCAGGCTATGGGGGTCTGGGGGCATGCTCCCACAGGACATTGTTGTTATTTGTACATATGTTCTGAAATCAAATCTGGTGCATTCTGAGACAAAGGAATTATACCAATAAAATGGACCCATATTATTATATCCATAAACATGGGAGGCTACAGCCCCCCTACTTCTTACGCCAGTAGAGGGAGTTTAGGCCCGTGTTCCCACAGACACAGTGTCAAAAATGGCCTGCCTGCAAGCCTCATATGAGTAGAATATGGGGGGCTCAGCCATCCTTAAATATTATTGGGGGGGCTTTATCACCCTAAGCCCCCTTCCTATGCCTATGGATCTTAACCATTTCCGTGGTCTCGCAAGTTACACACTATCTGCCACCACTTCTAATTCCCTTCACACACAAGTTATTGTATTACATATGTGCGGCAGTTTTTTAGCGTTGCCGTTGTTGCAAACAAAGAACTGTTTGTGCATCTGTTAGTCATTAGTCACCTACAAAACTATGGTAGACAAATTTTTGTCCTGAAATATTTCTCAGGTCAGTCCTGTAGCTACACAAATGTAGATTCACATACTAGTGTTCTAGTGCACCTTGTGTATATAAACCGGTGGTGGTGTGCTAGACAAGTTGCGCATATTCCCTGCTGATGAGAGCTAATAAGCTCGAAATAGCACTGTCCAGGGATCGCTTAGCTTGTCTGACCCCACCAGATATGGTTTTTTTCTCACATACACACTGTGTCTCTTTCAGAAATGTGGTAGGGAAAAGGTGACAAAAAATAAGGTTGCAAACAGTGAACTACAAATTAAAAATTCTAGATTGCCAAGGGGGTGGAAAATTTACAAGGGGAGGGGCTACGTGTATGCCCCTCCCCCTAAAAGTAACCTTGACACATGTGCTTGTATATATGTCTGATTGACGTGGCTGGTAAGCTCAGTTGGTAGAGCAGCTGTTTAGAACACAGTGTTGTGGATTCAAATCTCACCTGAGGTTGACTCATCTAGCTGCCTAGTGTGAGCTGTGTTCCGGTATTATGTATATCTTTTGAGTCTCTGATATCTGAGGACTGAAGTATGTACATACTGTCCAAATGGTGCAGATGGGTTTAATGGACTGTTACAACTAATAGCAGATATGCTACAATTAACGCACATATCAGTATATACATACTTTCCATGCTATTTCACAGCTCAATTCACATTGCTCCTCCTACATGTAGAGAAGTCCATAGACAGCTGCCAGGTTGAGAGAGAGAGTATACCATCCATATATTCCTGAGATATACATGTATTACAGTTTCAATATTCATGCCCTTATGGCCTATTAGGTATTAATTAATTGCCAATGGCAACAGGAAGGAATGTGGGTTGTGTATAGTAGTAGCAGCTGGTTCATTAACCCTCGGCACTCACGCACAGGAGGGTTACTGTAGTTGTGTGTGTGTGTGTGTGTGTGTGTGTGTGTGTGTGTGTGTGTGTGTGTGTGTGTGTGTGTGTGTGTGTGTGTGTGTGTGTGTGTGTCTGTCAAGTCAAATCTTACCTCTGGAGCATCTGTTCATCCTGAAAATACTGTCACATACTCGGAGGGCAAATGGAGGTCCAAATATTTGGGGTTTTCTCTAAAACCACTCTATTACAGAGGTCCAGCAGTGCCTCGTTGAAAGCCATACGTATGGTTGGCCATTTTCCTGCAGAAAGCATGCATGCGCATATCGTCAATACCACGTGAAATGGTCCTCTGAGTTGCCTCCAAGCAAGGCCTGTGGCATGAACTCATGGCGCCGAGGGTTCTGCACTTTAGTGCATTTATTGATATAGTATTAATCAGTATGGCGAGACTGGATGCAGTCATTCATGTACATGTAATAAATAATGCACTTATTACCTTCTCTCTTTTTCTTTCTCACCTTTTCCCAACTCCCCTCCCTGCTCTCCCCTTCTTATTCTAGATGTGACAAGCTGCAATATTTCAGGGAGTGGAGAAGGTCAACTATATATGTGACATGTATACTTAGCCAAAAATGTTTCATGCATGTGTGTGTGTGTGTGTGTGTGTGTGTGTGTGTGTGTGTGTGTGAATTTTAAATTATGGGTACTTATTAATGATAGCATAATTATACAGCAGAGTTCTACTTAACCATAATGTGTGTATATGTTAGTTGAGAAACTACTGTACATACATGTATATAGTATGCTTCACCTACATATTTTTTCTAACCAAGTATACTGTGCTCTGTAGTCAGTCTACTACATATATGCCAAACACATACTGTATTGGTGTATATAAATGCAGGTAGTACTAGTGGTATATCTCCTTTCGAGGATCTGATGCTGGAGTTTAATGCAACACAATCTACAATCACTGCTGAATGGATAGATAGCAGTCTCTTCATAGATGAGTATCTCGTCAGCTATACAGGTACAGTATATACGTAGCTAGTAATAAGTAAGATGATAAGTGACTATCCAATAGCCATAGAGTCAATGTACTGTTCACTATGAATATATACTTGTGAATATGAGTATACCGTTGATGGTATGCTGTAAATGTACTTGGGTAATGTTGGACTGTATGTACGTACTTGTAGATATATATATTTAGACTATGGTAACTTTAAATTGACCAATCAGGTTGCGAGAAACGCGGGATCTATTTTTCATAGTCACCTCGTTAGCGGGATCTATAGTTGGCCGCTGGCCCCTAGTACCAGGATCTATTGGAACGCTAGTTGCTAACGGTTTGAATGGTCACTGTCCAATCAGTTTCTCCGCTGTAGTCTAAAATAGTTAGACACACTCGTCGTCTGGAACTACACGATTTAGAAAGCCTTGGGCCCTTGGTAACGCTCGGGACACTACATCCGGCCCTTGGCTTGGCTTTCTAAATCATGTAGTTCGCTCGACTCGGCATCTAACTTATATATATACATCCTGAGCTGCCTCGGTAGCTCAGTTGGTATGAACATAACGTAGAATGTGAGTGTTATAGGTTCAAATCCCACCTAACCGCTTTTAGACGAGTTGTGTTGTGTTGCTTTGTCTTTTTGTTGTGTTGTGTTGCCTTGCCTTGTCTTTCTAAGTGTCTCATGGATGATTAAAGTCACACATGTGTGATGTACAAGCCTATTATTGTCCCATCCTTTCTGATGCTGTAAATTAGTTCATTTCACTTCATACAATACATGTCCATACAGCCACTGTGGATTCAGTGGTGCTGGAAGAAGGCAGTGAAATTACCAACGAGACTGAGGTGGTTCTGAGTGAGCCGTTTGTCCAGAGTGGAGTCACTGTTGTAGTAACTGTCCAGGGCAGGAATTCTTCAACAGGCGAGGATCTGTGTGATCCAGTGACGGAAAATATAACAATACCAGGAAGTGAGTATGGTTTGGGTGTACTACCTTCTTTTCAAGTCTTCTTACATTCATGTATTTACTCTTATGATTATTGGTATACCATCACACTAATAATGTAATGATAAAATTGATCATGTATTGCCTTTTGCCTTTACTTGTACGTACTAATGATAGACCCACACAATATATCCTCACCTCAACCCTAGCCCAATTGTACAAAGTACCTAGAACTTTAGGCAGTACCTGAGAATTTGTGCATACTGCCTAACTGCTGTCTTTATATACCTGCTACTGTTTCATCCTCCTCACTCACACAGATTTCTCTCCTTCTCCCGAATCCTTCCTAACTTCAATCATCAATTCCACCTCCATAGAGCTCTCATGGACTATTCCATTTCCACAAGTCATGCCTGATAATTTCTCCATCGATTACACTATCAATAAACTCACTGGAATGCCTGCTAGCTCCAACTTCAATTCACTGAATTTGATTGCTTCAGAGCTAATGCCCACTGTAGGAAATTTTAGCCACAGATTATATGGATTAACACCCTATACAAATTATTCCTTCAGCCTCTCTTCCCTCTATGACCTCACTATGAGTGATGTGGTGTCCACCTCTGCTACTACTAGTGAAGCTGGTAAGATGTATTAGTTAGAAGAGAGATCGCATCATTCGCTAAATGTAGTCACCACTTTAGAGAGCAATACACACCTGAACACAATGTGTTTTTATTAACCCTCAGCGCACATGCGCAGCGAGGGTTACTATAGTTGGGTCTGTTTGTCTGTTAAGTCACATCTCACCTCTGGAGCTTCTATGCGTCCTGAAAATACTGTCACATACTCAGCAGGCAACGAAGGTCAAAAAATATGGCTGAAACCACTTCATTCAAAAGTTATGGCGTTATTTGCTAACCTACGGCATCCTACAGCGATATTACAGCGGTATTCTGTGCAACTTTTCAATGGCATAGCGCTCTAAAGCTAAAAGGCTAACAGTAGGCTAAACGCTACCTGGAATACGACTCAGTGTAAGGCAGCGAGCTTCTTTTTCTTTAGTCTCCATCTTTTGCCCACAAATCTTCCATATACTTCCCGTTACACACATTCAGTCGCGCATGCGCTTTTCAGGATTCGCAAACGTGTGGTGCGGAGGGCTCTGCACTTTAGTGCATTCATTGATATATGTACATATGTATCTTGCAAGACTTTGAGTAGTATTGCATGTACCTACATGTCATGTACATATTGTTATGTACTTACATATATACCTGTAGCGTCTGGTCCTGTGGAAAATCTTACAGCAGTTATCATGAGAGATGGCTCTTCATTCACCATCACAATCAATTGGAGTGCTCCCATAGAACCAAATGGAGTCATTACCGGTTATATCTACACAGTCACTTACAATTCAAACAATTCAGTGCTAGTTAGTGATACTATAAATGAAACTTCTGTTATGGATTTGAATGTAATGGACATAGAACCCCATACTGACTACAATGTGAGTGTGCTTGCTGTCAACTCTGCTGGAAATGGAGAGAGCACTCAAATTTCTGTATCCTCACCGCAGACTGGTAGGAGTCTAGTTTTATTCTTTTTCTAAGAGTAGATGCTTTCACTACTTTTCTCTGTATACAGAACCAGGTCCAGTTCGTAATCTGGAGGTTTCTTTTAGCACCACTGACCTTGCCTTCAACCCCACTACTCGAATGTACACTCTGGATATGGACATTTCATGGGATGAACCCACATATCCAAATGGTGATATAACATCTTATGAGGTCACTGTATCCAGAACAGATGACTCCAATGACATAGTCTACAATGATGACATTCTAGCAGGCACTAGTGTGACTCCATCAGTGATGGTACTACCCTTTACAAACTACACTGTGACTGTGGCAGCCTCTACATCAGCTGGACAGGGAGAAGGAGTTAACATCACCATTGAATCCCCTCAAGCTGGTAAGCACTGTGTTAGTTAGGTTTGATGATTATATGTTGTACTAACTTTAGTTTTGTAAGCCTAGGCTATTACCACCAAAACATATATGTTTACATGTGTGTAAATTTGATTATATTTCACCTGCAGAACCAGGCCGGGTTGAAAACCTCACTGCCTCTTTTGTTTCTAATGGATCAATGTTTAACTCCACCATTCGAATGTACACTCTGGATATGGACATTACATGGGATGAACCCACGTATCCAAATGGTGTTATAAAATTTTATGAGATCACTGTATCCAGAACAAATGACTTCACTGATATAATCTACACCAATACCACACTAACAGCCACTAGTGTGACTCCATCAGTGATGGTACTACCATTTACTAACTACACTGTGACTGTGGCAGCTAACACATCAGCTGGACAGGGAGAGAGAGTTACCACCATTATAGAATCTCCGGAAGCAGGTAATGATATTTATTGGGTGCCTAATCAATTTTGCATAATTATGTTTATAATCCATTGCATAATTATGCTTTTTCTATTGCAGAACCAGGACTAGTTGATAATCTGCAGGCTTCTTTTGATACAATTGAACTTAATTTCAACCCCGCTACTCGAATGTACACTCTGGATATGAACATTATGTGGGACGAGCCCACCAACCCGAATGGTATTATAACATCTTATGAGGTCACTGTGCAGCAAACAGACGATTCTAGTGTTACAGTCTACACCAATGCCATGCTAATAGTCACTAGCGTGACTCCATCAGTGATGGTACTACCATTTACTGACTACACTGTGACTGTGGCAGCCTCTACATCAGCTGGACAGGGAGAGAATACAAGCATCACTGTGGAATCCCCTGAAGCAGGTAGGGAACACTGGTTTATGCTATTTCTGAAATACACTCTGTGTATGACACTGTCTTCAGATATACATATGTGTTACCATGTGAAAACCAGAGGATGTATATGTATATATATATATATATGTGCCTAAATATATGGTTAAAATTGTATGCAATACTTTATCACTATATATACTGAGGTGTATCCTCTTTCCACAGAATCAGGTCCAGTTCGTAATCTGGAGGCCTTTTTTAACACCACTGACCTTGACTTCAACCCCACCACACGAATGTACACTCTGGATATGAACATTACATGGGATGAACCCACATATCCAAATGGTGATATAACATCTTATGAGGTCACTATATCCAGAACAAATGACTCCACTGATATAATCTACACCAGCATCATTCCACCAATCACTAGTGTGACTCCATCAGTGATGGTACTACCCTTTACTAACTATACTGTGACTGTGGCAGCCAATACATCAGCTGGACTGGGAGAGAATACAAGCATCACTGTGGAAACCCCTGAAGCTGGTGGGGAATGCTGCTCTATACATATGTACTTTAAGCTGTGTAGTTGAGTGTAATACCTTTAAGCCCAGGCAGTGAATAATCTGCAGACTTGTTTCTACCATGCACTGACACTGTTTTCATGCCTGTGTGCATGCGATTCTAAGTTCACCTGTTTATAGGGTTGAGATGCTTTCTGATTTGTATGCAGCATTCGGCCCAGCCAGCTGAGCTGCCTCGGTAGCTCAGTTGGTAAGAACATCGCCTGGAAAGCTGATGGTCATGGGTTTGAGTCCCACCTGAGGCAGCCAGTTTTTATTTGAAAATGACTGTTGCTGGCGAGTTGTGTTGTGTTGCTTTGCCTTTCTTGTATTGTTGTTGTTGCTTTGCCTTTCTCAGCATCTCTTGAAGGATTGTTCATGCACAATACTTGGTTTGGGGTTTGGTGTCTTGCTGGTTTAGCCTTCTCCTAAATATTAAGTTTGAGTTCACCTGTTTATCAGGTTGAGATGCTTTCTGATTTGTATACAGGATTCTGCCCAGCCAGCTGAGCTGCCTCGGTAGCTTAGCTGGTAAGAGCGTCTCCTGGAAAGCTGATGGTCGTGGGTTTGAGTTCCACCAGAGGCAGCCAATTTTTCATAACTGTTGCTGGCGAGTTGTGTTGTGTTGCTTTGCCTTTCTGTTTTGTTGTTGTTGTTGCATTGCCTTTCTCAGCATCTCTTGAAGGATTGTTTATGCATTTGTTTTAGCTACGTATCTAGAAATACACATGCTAACTACCCCATATTACAACCACATTGTGTGTTAAAGGAAGTATAATTTGTTGTTATTCATATATTAGCCCCAGGTCAAATTAGAAACCTACTAGCATCATTTGATACCACTGGATCAGTGTTTGATCCTGACACTCGAATGTACACTCTGGATATGGACATTACATGGGATGAACCCACTAATCCTAATGGTGTTATTACATCTTATGAGGTCACTGTACATCAAACAGACAATCCTAGTGTTACAGTCTACACCAATACCGCACAAACAGTCACTAGTCTGACTCCATCAGTGATGGTACTACCATTTACTAACTACACTGTGACTGTGGCAGCCTCTACATCAGCTGGACAGGGAGAGAGAGTTAGCATCACCATTGAATCCCCTCAAGCTGGTAAGCACTGTGTTAGTTAGGTTTGATGATTATATGTTGTACTAACTTTAGTTTTGTAAGCCTAGGCTATTACCACCAAAACATATATGTTTACACGTGTGTAAATATGATTATATGGTCATTTCACCACAGAACCAGGCCAGGTTGAAAACCTCATTGCCTCTTTTGTTTCTACTGGATCAATATTCAACCCTACCACACGAATGTACACTCTGGATATGAACATTACATGGAATGAACCCACATATCCAAATGGTGTTATTACATCTTATGAGGTCACTGTATCCAGAACAGATGACCCCAATGACACAGTCTACAATGATGACATTCTAGAAGGCACTAGTGTGACTCCATCAGTGATGGTACTAACATTTACTGACTACACTGTGACTGTGGCAGCTAATACATCAGCTGGACAGGGAGAGAGCATTAGTGTCACTGAACTATCTCCTCAAGCTGGTAATACCTATGAATGACACATTGTATGAATGTCTTTTAATGTGCTATCTCTGATTCTTTACTACGTAGCTCCTGGTCCAGTCAGATCACTGACAGCAGAATTTGGTACCAGTGGTAACTTTGACACTACCACACAGACCTATAACATCACCTTAACTATCAGCTTTTCCCCTCCCACCTTCTTGAATGGAATACTGGAAAACTATAATGTCTCAGTAGAAGGTAAGTACACTGATCCTAACACTTCAAAGGCTGATAGTTACTGTCAGCAAACAAATAGTGCAAGGATAGTAGTGACCAGAATCATCCTCTGGCTCTTCCAACTACTCTCTAAATATAAACACTATATTTCCACTCTAGATTCAGTCACAGGTAGTACTGTGTACAGTGTAGTGGTCATGGATGAGGCTGGGGATGTGTCCCTAACTCCTAGTGTGAGTGTGTCTGCATATAATAACTACACTGTGAGTGTGCAGGCCTTCACTGGTGCTGGTGGAGGAGAGACTGTGGATACAATTGTCCTTTCACCACAAGCAGGTATCAACTAGTACAGTGGAAACACTAATTAGGACACTTTCACATTAGTAAAAATCAAGCCTAGGATCCTGGGCATGTGTTTAAATATAGCATTCATTATTTTACCTTGGTAAGTTATGTTCCTCAGATGAGGGAGGAACAGATGGCAAGGATTTGCCTGTATGTACATGTATGTGCATGTATGTGTGGTTCTGCCCATGATTGTGGGTGCGTGTTCAATGGCAGTAGTACTATGGTAGCCTCATGAGTATTATTATTATTACTATTTACCTTACATAATTTGCTTTACCTCTTTTATATAATATGTATCTGCTCATTCTATGTAATAATACTCTTCCTGTCTTCCCTAGCTCCTACTGCTCCTACCAATGTTCAGGCCATGGTAGAGAATGCTACAGCCATCACTGTCCAGTGGGATGAGCCAGACACTGCTAATGGCATCATCAGAGGATATATCATCAGATATGACATGCAAACATTCAATGTGACTCCTGAAATTAGATCAGTGACTATTGAAGGGCTATCACCAAATACATTGTATATATTTGAGATATCTGCATTCACCATTGAAGAGGGACCAAGTGCTAATGCAAGTGCCACAACAGCAGAAGCAGGTACAAATATGTATGTACAATAAAGTCAACTATAAGCATTTAATTTGCACCATTTAACTATCTATACAGCTCCAAGTGCTCCACGAAACTTCACGGCAATAGAGATCAATCCATTTGATGTGACTTTAGAGTGGACTGTTCCAGAAGATGAGAATGGCATTATTCGACATTACATCTTGCGATACTGCGAGCTATCAGCCCCAAATACTATTATTACTGTTGTTAATACTACTGAGACAACATTCACAGTGGAAGGTCTTAGTGCATTCACAGACTATGTATTCAGAGTATCTGCAGTGACTGTTGAAGAAGGTCCCTTCACTGAAGTCGATGTAAAAACTGCAGAATCAAGTAAGTATGTACATGCAGTACTATGACCCATGTAGAGTTAATCATATGAGAAAGGAACACTCAAATCGGGAATCCCTCAAATTTTGTTGCATATTTACCAGTATTGACTGTGCTATATATTCACCCTGGCATATGTAGTAACCCACTGGCATATGTAGTATCTCCACTGAAATTGCAATGCAATAGTTGTACACACTCACCTCACCCCTTTACAGCTCCCTCAGCTCCTCTCAATGTGGCTGCCAATAATGCTAGCTCCACTTCCATCTCTGTCAACTGGAGTCCCCCATCCATCCCTCGTGGCATCATTACATCATACACCATCACATATTACATCACTCAGAATGGACCAAGCAGTAGTGCTATGGTAGTTGAAGATGATGGTAGTGCTACTAGTAGAGTGATTGAAGATTTGATGAAGTATACAAACTACACTGTGTTTGTTCAGGCAAGCACTTCAGTAGGCATTGGAGACAGTAGTGATGTGGTAACAGTTGTCACTGATGAAGATGGTGAGCAATATACATGTATAATCTCTACATGATTGTTGTACATTACTGAAATTGAAGTTCAGTTGTTAGTGGCCCCTACTGTAATGTATACTCTGAAAGTGTTGCTATCTTCTCTCAACTTTCCTTCCAGTCCCTGGTGTTCCACTGAATCTCAATGTTGATTCATTAAACTCAACCTCCATCAATATTAGCTGGTCTGAACCTGCTGATCCAAATGGCATCTTACTACACTACAATGTCTATCTGTTGGAGGAAGCTGATGGAAATCTCATAGTATTTGAGACGAGAGAAGTCCAGGCAATCCAAGGAGTAAGCTCCTATTCGTTACCAATCTACGACTTGTTGGCCTTCACTCTGTATGGTATTCAAGTCTCAGCTGAGACTCGTATTGGTGAAGGGCCTAAGACAGATGTTGAGTTTGTGACTACTGATCCTGACAGCGCTTCTCCTCCGAGTTTTGTATCTGTTGAAACACTCAACTCTACTGCAATTGAGCTGTCTTGGGGTTATCCAGACACACCTCGGGGGAATATTACTGGCTACACCATCTTTCATAATATTACCAGTATGGGCCAGTTCAACCTGACTCTATCACCGATAAATGACAGAAGTGATCAAACACATGTAATTCCTGGTCTGTTACCATTTACCTACTATGAATTCAGAGTTGGAGCATTTGCAGAGACAGAGGAAGAGATCCATTATGGCCTTCCCAGTGACCCTGTTGTGGCACGCACAGATGAAGATAGTAAGAAATCTATGCTGCTATCCATGTGTATATACTTATGTGCGTACATATGAACATGCATGTGTGGCTTCGCCCATGATTGTGGGTGTGTGATCGATGGCAGTAGTGCTATGGCAGCCTTATGAATGTTATTATTTATTACCTTAGGTACTTTGCTTTACCTCTTTTATATAATATGTATCTGCTCATTCTATGTAATAATACTCTTCCTGTCTTCCCTAGCTCCTACTGCTCCTACCAATGTTCAGGCCATGGTAGTGAATGCTACAGCCATCACTGTCCAGTGGGATGAGCCAGACACTGCTAATGGATTCATCAGAGGATATAGCATCAGATATGACATGCAAACATTCAATGTGACTCCTGAAATTAGATCAGTGACTATTGAAGGGCTATCACCACATACATTGTATGTATTTGAGGTATCTGCATTTACCATCGAGGAGGGACCAAGTGCTGATGCAAGTGCCACAACAGATGAAGCAGGTACAAATATGTATGTACAATAAAGTCAACTATAAGCATTTAATTTGCACCATTTAACTATCCATACAGCTCCAAGTGCTCCACTGAACTTCATGGTAATAGAAATCAATCCATTTGATGTGACTTTAGAGTGGACTGTTCCAGAAGATGAGAATGGCATTATTCGACATTACATCTTGCGATACTACGAGCTATCAGCCCCAAATACTATTATTACTGTTGTTAATACTACTGAGACAACATTCACAGTGGAAGGTCTTAGTGCATTCACAGACTATGTATTCAGAGTATCTGCAGTGACTGTTGAAGAAGGTCCCTTTACTGAAGTTGATATAAAAACTGCAGAATCAAGTAAGTACATGTATGTACATGCAGTATATACTATGACCCATGTAGAGGTAATCATATGAGAAAGGAACACTCAAATCAGGAATCCCTCAAATTCTTTTGCATAAATTACCCCAATGGTATTGACTGTACTATACATTAAACCTGGTGTATATATATTTCCACTGGCATATCTCCACTGCTGCAATTGAACTAGTCCTTACCAATGCAATACAATGCAATAGTACTCTATGTATGTGCACATGCATTCACCTAGACATTCACCTCTTACAGCTCCCTCAGCTCCTCTCAATGTGACTGCCAATAATGCTAGCTCCACTTCCATCTCTGTCAACTGGACTGCCCCATCCATCCCTCGTGGCATCATTACATCATACACCATCACATATTACATCACTCAGAATGGACCAAGCAGTAGTGCTATGGTAGATGAGGAAGATGGTAGTGCTACTAGTACAGTGATCAGAGATTTGATGAAGTATACAAACTACACAGTGTTTGTTCAGGCAAGCACTTCAGTAGGCATTGGAGACAGTAGTGATGTGGTAACAGTTGTCACTGATGAAGATGGTGAGCAATATACATGTATAATCTCTACATGATTGCTATACATTACTGAAATTGAAGTTCAATTGTTGGTGGCCCCTATAATAATGTATACTCCGAAAGTGTTACTATCTTCTCTCAACTTTCCTTCCAGTCCCTGGTGTTCCACTGAATCTCAATGTTGATTCATTAAACTCAACCTCCATCAGTATCAGCTGGTCTGAACCTGCTGATCCAAATGGCATCATACTACACTACAATGTCTATCGGTTGGATGGAAGTCTCACGGTGCTTGAGACGAGAGAAGTCCAGGCAATCCGAGGAGTAAGCTCCTATTCGTTACCAATCTACGACTTGTTGGCCTTCACTCGGTATGGCATTCAAGTCTCAGCCGAGACTCGTATTGGTGAAGGGACTGAGACAGCTGTTGAGTTTGTGACTACTGATCCTGACAGTGCTTCTCCTCCGAGTTTTGTATCTGTTGAAACACTCAACTCTAATGCAATTGAGCTGTCTTGGGGTTATCCAGACACACCTCGGGGGAATATTACTGGCTACACCATCTTTCATAATATTACCAGTATGGGCCAGTTCAACCTGACTCTCTCACCAATAAATGACAGAAGTGATCAAACATATGTAATTCCTGGTCTGTTGCCATTTACCTACTATGAATTTAGAGTTGGAGCATTTGCAGAGACAGAGGAAGAGATCCATTATGGCCTTCCCAGTGACCCTGTTGTGACACGCACAGATGAAGATAGTAAGAAATCTATGCTGCCATCCATGTGTGTATAGTATTTCTCCGCCACCTGAAATCAGGACATTTTCTGGTAGAAGCTTTTCACTGAATTAATCTTAGCCATTCACTGCCTATAATCTAAAATGTAGTGTTTTATAGATCTCTCCCTACATCTTTTTAATGGGGTTACACACGTTAATGTTGCATGCCGTCATCCCCTGCTTTTTTGCATAGATGCTTCCTTGTTTCTATACTCTGGCATTTCCATCCCTACATCCTTAACCTATTCTTTTGTCTACAGTTCCTTCTGCCCCTCGTGGCCTAAGTTTACAGCCTGTTATGAATAATCCGAATCAGCTGTTAGCTATGTGGACACGCCCAGTCCCTGCCAATGGAGTCATAACAGGCTATACTCTAAACTGCTCCAGATCTGAGCAGCAAACCTATCCAGAGCAAAAAGTTTCTGAGTCCTTTACTCTCGATGCCTCTGGAGATGAGCTTTCTGCAACTGTGATGAATCTAAATCCATTTACTAACTATGATTGCTTTATATCAGCTAGTACCAGTGCAGGAGAGGGTAACAGGTCATCTGTAGTTAGAGAGAGAACTAGCGAAAGTGGTAAGTTGTGTATTGGAACTCTCACCACATCTGGACACACATACAGAGATGTTTGTTGAGGGTCCCGATTAGAAGGGTTCCCTTAATAATCCCCAAATTGGCATATGTATTGAAGCCAGATGAGTTTTCTTTGAATATAGAGTGAGATTCTAACTTGTTAGAAGAGAACACAACTTTTGTATAAGCCACCAAGATGGTATGGATATGATTTCACCAAATATACCTTCTTCACTTTCACAGTTCCATCCGATAGGCCACAGAACTTTGTTGCTGAAGCAATCAGCTCCAAATCAATTAACTTAATGTGGGACCGTCCTACAACACCTAATGGAGTTATAACTGAGTACAACCTTACATATCGTGCCCCAAATTCAATGGTTACCTCTAGATCTATCAGTGGTACAATGTATATTGCAGAAGGGCTCAATGAGTATACAAACTATACATTCACAATCAGAGCAAGTACCAGTGTGGGACCAGGACCACAAGCAGAGATTATAGAAATAACAGCTGAAGATGGTACGTACATATATATGTGCATGTGCATATACACAGATGTTCTACATTTACATAATCAACACTCTTCCCTTTAGCACACATGCATGAATATTGTTGCTTCAGCCTCAAAAAGTACCCTTGGTTTCATAACATATATTTTCTCTCTTTATCATATTCTCAGCTCCCAGTGCTGGTGTTCAAGAGCTAAGTGGTGTCAACTCTAGCTCTACCAGTCTCTCCATATCATGGCAGCCCCCACCAGCAGACGATCAGAATGGAGTGATTCGTGGGTATAACATATCATATGGTCTCACTACACAAAGCCCCAGTGACTATGTTAATCTGTCAACAAGTGTGACTGAGATAGAGCTGACATCACTGGAAAAGTTCAAAGAATATAGAGTGATTGTGAATGCATTCACAATAGCTGCTGGACCAGTAGAGACTGTGATTGTTCAAACTGACTCTGACAGTGAGTTGGGGACAGAACTCTCCAATCAAGGCACAATCATATCAGGATTAGTATAGTGTGTTCGCTTCCCTGAATACCATCTTTACATTAACACCACAAGTGAGGATGCCTTGCTGCATAGGACACTTCCTTGTCCTATGAGGGTGGGAAAATGTCAGATAACCTCCCTAGCCTGAGAACCTCCTCCTAGATTTTACTATGCTAATGAACTGCTATAAAATAGTGAAATAGGATTATAGTGATGGTTGTATGTGTCTATAGTTTTCTTATCCAAACACTAACCCATTAGTCGTCTGAGCCCTGTGTTGTCCTCTTCCCCTTCCTTTCACTGGAACCTGTACATGTACATGTATTTTTTCATCTCTATTTCTAGTTCCATCAGAGCCGAGAAATCTCAGCTATGTTAATGTAACTGCTTCCAGTATAAGAGTGTTCTGGGACCCACCACTGGAAAAGAATGGAATAATATTGAACTACACACTGGAATACAAAGAACTTGTAACAGGAATGACATTTGAAATACATATTCCCCTAGGGAGTGAGCAAGAACGTGTACATGTTCTCATTGAACAACTGATGGAATATGATGAGTATGAAGTGAAAGTTGTTGCAAGTACTGACAAGGGATCAGGGAATTACAGTAGAACACTGAATGTGCTTACTGCTGAACATGGTATGTGCATACATGTATGTACATGCAGCAGTGGTTGTATATGTGCATGATGGGAGAGTGGAAGGAGGAAGGAGGAGGAGTGTGGGAAGGAGAGGGAGAGAGAGATAGGAAAGGGGAGAGGGAGAGGGAAAAGTGAGCTATAAGTGATACATATCTCTTAGTCAACTGCTGCTTGTCTTATACCCTTCAGAACCGGATGCTCCAGAAAACTTTATGGTCACTGTCAAAAGTTCTACTAATGTTGTGGCCAGCTGGAGTGACCCATTGGACCCAAATGGAATCATCACTGGATTCTCTCTAAATATCAGCTTATCCACTGGCCAGGGATACCTACCTTCTCCTCAGAATTCAAGCTATCCAGATTTGGGACCAAGTCAATTTCAACTCGAAATCACAGGGCTTCACCCATATGCGAGTTACTTTTTTGAGTTGAGAGCTGCAACCTCTGTTGGTCTAGGGAATCTAACAGATTATATCATTACAACAAATGAAGCAGGTACATATTAAAATTCTCCTAGTTGAAGGGAGCTTTAATCATTAATGTGTTATGTAGTATACATGTACATATAGAATATATTATACTGACCTACCAGCTATGTATATGTATGTACAAAAGCAATTTACATTAATCTCCCACTGGTCAAGCACCTCCTGACCAGCCCTGTTTCAGATATTCTCAGTTAGTATACAAGTAGTGTAGTACACGTGTGGTTTTCATGCCCTGTCGCGCCAAAACTGGTCCTGCCTATCACCGGTCTGCCTGGACCACTTATGGCTGCCACAACTGGTCCCCCCTTGCATTATGTAGTCCAGGGAGGACCAGGGCTAGGGCTACAGCTACGGCTACGGCTACATGCTAGGGCTATCATAATTAATGCTTGTCCAAGTCACACTGACGCAGGGGGAGGGGACCATTTATGACAGGGGACAACCAGTGGCGTAGCTACGGTAGGGCCTGGTAGGGCCTGTGCCCTACCACACATCCTTGCGCAATGAGCTGCCGCACGCGCGTTAAGTTTGAAGCGCTCGTAGGAGCTGGGAGCTAGCAGGACACAAAAGCATTGTTTACCGCCTAGAGTGCACTAAAAACAATCTCAGAAAGCATGAAATTCAAATTTGCATGCCCCAGACCCCCTAGGCCTAGCTCAGGCGCACACTTTCCACGCCCGCACAAAGTTTGCTATGACGTGCCCTACCATTAAGCATTCCTGCCTACGCCACTGGGACCACCTATGGTGTGACATCCCTGATGGAAGCTAGAGTATAACTAGTCAAAATGTAGGCACTGCTATTTCTCACGTTGGTTTGAAGAGATTGTTTGCTTGGTTAATACACTTACATAATGCTTAGCTACATAATTACCCTGTAGTTAAAGTTACGAAAAATATTTTATGTTTCACATGTATATTTGCAGCTCCATCTGAAGGAGTACAGGATGTGACTGTCCCTACAATATCATCTAATGATGTGACCGTGATGTGGCTACCGCCAGCACTGGAGAACTGGAATGGAAATCTGACCAACTACACAGTAAACATAACAGCTGTGAAAGACTGTCAGGAGCCAACAGAGCTAGAAATATTTCCCAACAGTTCCAGAAAAGAATATCTGACTTTTTTTCAGACTAATCCAGATCCAAATACTGCTTACATGGAAGGTGGTCGTCAATTAGAATCCTTGATAATTGATACATTAGAGGAATATCAAAGTTACAATTTTACTGTCAGAGTGTGGAATAGTCAGGGAGAGGGGCCTGAGGCCATAACTATATGTAACAGGACTCTAGAAGCAGGTACATATATGTATTGGAATTTCAGATAGCTACGTACATGTATATGTATATCAGACTGTTTTGTTCTCTGCCATAACTGCATCACAAAACCTATTTCTGTTTGTTAGATAACTGACATTTTGGAGTCCTCGTGGGCTCCATCGTCAGCCTGTGAGGACTCTGAAAACGTTGGTTATATCTTCTTTAAGTTTCTCAATTTTAACACATAGTTTACTGCATGAATATTATCCTTGTACTTCTGTGTATATGTATGTAGCTCCATCAGGTAGTCCCAGTATAGAGTCTTTTGTTGTCACGTCCAACACTACTGCCCAGCTGAGCTGGTCCCCTCCGCCTCCTCTGGAGCAGAATGGAGTCATAGTGGACTACAGCATTGAGCTGTGCAGTGACAGTAGCTGTAGCGACTGTAACACTAGCAATAATGACACAACATATGAGTTTTTAGGTGAGTTGTGATACAGCTCTGTATATTGTACTCCCATAGACAAGGAGGGTCAATTGATTGTCATGTAGTTACTTGCCAAAAATTCAATCTGAGATTTAAACCTTCATCTTTGGTCATATAATTTTCAGTGCCAAAATTGTTTAGTGTGTGTGCATAGTGTCATTCTTTATTAGTGGATGAATTATTTGGTGCAAGTATTGTATATTCTATTAGTGACCACACTATATATAACACGTTCCACTGTCTCTAGATCTGACTCCATTCACAGAATACACAGTGTCTGTGGCAGCACTAACTAGCCAGGGACAAGGACCATACTCTGCAAATGTGACTAACATGACCTTTGAAGGACGTAAGTATATGAACTCCATGTACAGTGGAGCCTCTCCAATTAAGACACACTGATTTAATTAACATGACCCCTTGTTAGTGTACCTTTCTCCCTGAAATCATAAACCTAGCTACCTCTAAAAAGTTCTGTCAAGCTGTCAGCTGTACTAGGCTAATTCACTACACATTCTATTTGTCCAATTTGGATTCTCTAACACACTGTTTCTTGAAGCTAGAGAGGTTTAATCAGTGACTCAGCTCTCTTCATTCAGTACTAAGAATATTTACTAGCACTCTTTCTTTACACAGTTCCAACCGCACCATTAAATCTATTAGTTGATGGATACGATCATAATTACATCACTCTGAGCTGGGAGGGTCCCCAGATTCCCTATGGTAATGTAGACCTCTACAGAATCAGGTATCAAGATTTCAAAAATGGAAATGAGGTATATATATGTATGCATGTGTGAAAATACATGCACATTATATACGTACATTTGTGAAGGGTTGTCACACTGAAAGTCTTTGGCATTCATTTTAACATGTAAACTTAATGCATCAGACAGAAAACAGACAAACAACGTATTATAACCATCAGCATGCATGCAGAGGGAAAACCATAGTACATACATAATTATTTTGTAGGGTGTGTTGATGTCTAGTGTCTAGTAAACCCTTGTAAAGCACACCCACTTCCATTCTATATCACAGGAAAAATATTCCATGAATACGGACTTCCACGGTGTCAAAAGAGTCTGTATTTGCACCATGCGCACACCATATGCATGTTACAAAGTGGTACCATGGGTATCACTACAGACTTACACGGATGGTACTTAAACAGACTTGTATAGCATGTGTGCGGTGTCCACACGGACTCACTTAACCCCGTAGAAGTTGTATTCGTGGATGTTTTTCCCTGTGTATGTAACAACTACACATGTACCACATACACCTATTTAGGATGACTGTAGTGTCACTGATGGTCGAGAGAACACCACTGCAATGTTAACCATTACCCTAACTGGGCTCACAGGAGACTCTCTATACTGCATTGAGGTGAGCTCTACATACATATGAAAATAAGGTGTGCGCAGAGCAAACCAAGCAAATGGCGGACAACTGTTTTGAGCTGATTGACCCTCATCAGCACCTCTAGCTGCTCTGCTATGGCCTAAATTCCATACCCTAGGCAGGCCTGAGCAGTTGTGGTTTCAGAACAATAGTATTCATGTACACCAATAGTACACTGTAAAAATATTAGTGTACTATAATCTTAGTTTCATCTTAGTAATTCCCCATAGCCTGGTTAGGTCTATATATATACTGGGAATATACCTGAGGTTGTGGGGCTGATAATGACAGAGGACGGAGTCCAAAGATATTATCAGCAGTTTGAGCTTATTCATCTTGCTTCCTGGAGTATGACCTGTTTATAGGCTGATGATATTCATAATTTATATTCATTGACCACTTCCACTTACTGATGACAAAGAGGTGCATGTAAGGAATGGCAGTGCTCTAGTGAGTGTAAAGCCATTACTGACACAGAGATAATGTCATTCTGACCTTACATACACAGGATATGTAAAATGCATGCGAGTCAGAGCATTATTATTCCTGCACATTACCACACCACCTTGTTTTGCCATAAGTTATCACACGTACATATCACCACCTTCTTGCTGTATAACAGGTCTCAGCCCGCACTGGAGCAGGGTATGGAGACGTAAGCCAAACATCTGTCAATCTTCCAAATGGCCCTCGTGAGTTGACCCTTCATCCATGTTGTATATACTACATACAATACAGCCTTCTCCCATATTCATTGATTGTTGTATATACTACATATGTACATATGCATACAGCCTCCTCCCATATTCATTGATTGCATCATTCTGCACACAAAAAGTACCCAAAATACTCCCATGGCCATTATCATTGCATTTATTAGGCATAAATTATCATATAAAATTATATACCCCAAAACATCCCCTTATCATTTGCATACCCAAAACAGCAGATACGGTACATTGATTTCTCAATAACCACAGCATCACTATATCATTGCATCATTATGCAAATTAACATACAAAAACTACTACAAAGTATTCCCTTATCTCTCCCTCATTACATCATACAAAAATTACCTCAACATTCCCACTGATGGTACATTGACTTCTCCCAAATTCAATAACCACAGCATTCATAAAAACTATCATTGTATCAAAACACTACCCAAAAGATTCCCTTATCTCTCCCTCAAATTCAATAACCACAGCATTCATAAAAACTATATCATTGTATCAAAAAAGTACCCCAAAACCTTCCTTATCTGTCCTTCATAAAAATTACCCAGCATTCCCACGGATGGTATATTGACTTCTCCCACATTCAATAACCACAACATCATATTATATTTCTTAACATACACCAAAAACTACCCACCTACTTATATGGTACATTGATTTTGTTTTGTATTACAATTACTAAATTTCCCACAGTGATGTGGTACATTAACTCTTATAATAATTTCCTTATTGCGAAACAATGAAAAAAATTACCCCATTCCGGATTTTAAAGAGAAGCATGTACATTAACAATTTCCTTATTGCAAAACAATGGTTTCCTCATTGTATAAAATAATTACTCCTTTCAATATAATATATTTCGTAAGTACATAAACATGCTATTAGAAGTAGCTAAAGCTGTCTCCTCATGAGGGATGTCCAGGTTTGCCTTCAGGGAAATTCCCCTACAATATGCCCTAGCCTCAGCCCTAGCCCTAACCCTACCTCCCAGGATGATGTAATGTAATGAATGTGATTATAATGTGATGAATCTCATTATGAAGGCAAACTTGGACATTAATGTGGGCTGTAGCTACTAAGGGCCTGAGGCCTTTTAAATCACTTAGATCCCTACGTGCCACGTCTAACCTGTTTAGATTTGTGCGCTGTAAATTCATTGGACGATGAGATTAAACTGATACTTGTCGCTAGGTAGATTGTAGAAACAGACTGGAGTCACGCACAAGTCTCATGCGAAGTAGCACATGATTTCTGTAATTCATGTAAGCCAAAGGCCAACTATAGAATCCTAGGAACTAGGACTCTACGGAACATAAGGATCCTAGCGCTCTGCAATCTGATTGGATAATTCAAAGTTATGCAAATCTAAGTATTTTTATTTACTTACCCACAGCTCCACCAGATGTCATTGACCCTGAGGAGAACCCAGGGGTTATTCCTCAGGTTATGGCAGACCCTGACACTGGAGATGACGGAGTCACTGACACATCAGCCGTAGTCAGCTTCACACTGCCTCCTGAGATTGACACCAATGGACCAGTTGATAAGTAGGACCTTCCCGAATATTGTAGTGGAGTGCATGAAACTGCAACTAAAGGAGATTTTCAAAACAACCCATTTCAAGTGTTATTTTCCTGATAAACAACTATCAAAGTGCCATAGGCGTATATGCTCCAATGCAATGTTATAGCACAGCAGGTTCTTATAAAGACAACATCCCAAGTACCACTATCATGTAGAGCATGCACTTTCTGTTCCTTTTTCTTACTGGGTTTGGTTCTCATTGTGAAAGGCTAAAACTTTCACTGTGTATACAGTATGCACCTCTGCCTATAATATTTATGAGCAAAATACACTACTAGACACACCCTAGCTTTTTTACTATCTCCATAGCTTGAATGTCCATACCTGTACGTATCTATACATGTATGTATGTATGTATGCATATATGAATGGTCACCAACCTCTGCTCTTGGTGTTTGCAGAGTGCTAATCTATTGCCAGAGAAGGCCTAGCTCTAACACTACGAAGGGCACTTGGTATGAGAGCAATCGTGCCACCTCTAACTGGCCACAGTATGCTGCCATAGAAACAGTAGTAACCTCTACACAGGTAGGTGTATACAGGTAATGAAAATTGCTAAGTCATGGATATGCAGTAGCTTTTAATGGATTCATAGCGTAAATAATAATTATAGTTAATTATGTAATAGCATTCCTGGAGATCTTATGACTAACCCATGACAGGATGTGAACTACTTGACCTGTAAATTATATCTATATTGGACATATGATTTGGCAAAAATGACATGTACATGTATGTAAGTACTATGTTGCTAGTATTGACAGGTATAGTATATATAATGATATCATGCCAATTGGCAGTACATAACATCAGATGACCTACGCTGTATACTCTCAGCACTGACCTTCTAGAAGTTTCCATGCATGCAAGCTAGCTGGTAGGTAGACAATAGTAAACTGCATGATCATATTTCAATATTAAATTTTGTTGGGAATTTCCTAAGCAATAGGGTAGGATTGCCATGGACTGTCCCGGGATATCCTATGCATTCACTAGTATGTAAGTTATTACACATTACGACACTGGCAACCTACTATGTACTTTGTTGTTGTATATCACTTCATATCGTCGTCGTAATATTACTTCATTATTGTGTGTGAGAAATATGTTGGGGAATTTCTAGTGTAGAGGCATTGGGTGACTAGTTTCACTGAATTGTTTACAATGGGAATAAGTAAATGGATGATTAAGTTATCATATCACCAACATGCATGAAACTTAATTTGTAACATGTATGTTATTTATATGGATGATATCAGTTTGTGTTTGTTCTGTATATTGCATCATCTCCAAAAAAGATGACACGGCACATAAGTCATGGTATACCTACGTATAGTTACACTCCCTGAGTTCAATAACATGTAATTATCTCAGTAGCATGTTTAATACACTTGAGACTGAATGGTGTGTGTGTGTGTGTGTGTGTGTGTGTGTGTGTTCTGCCACTCTGTCTGTTAAAATTGCCATATGTTGCATCATCATTTACTGACTCAGTGATTATGAAAGGACCTCTGAGATATTTTAGCTGTCTCTATGAAAGGACCTCTCAGATATTTTAGCTGTCTCTAATATCATGACGGATTAAAACAACCTTACAGTAACTCAGCTACTAAATTGAGATCACGTACCAAAATGCATGAATGATTACCCTTGAAAGGAATAAATAACCATCACTTTTACAGTGAGCTACGATAATACATATACACTCACAAACACTGCTTATACTCTTACAAAAAGACAAGATAGAGGAGCAAATATATTCTTGTATTAAAAAGCACAACAATAAATAAACAGTGGTTATTATAATTGCAAGAAACAGTATTTTCTGGATAAATAATACTGAACTCTAAGAATGAGGCTTATAGCTCCATACACAAGTCTCTGTTGCATCATAAACCCACTTAGCCAGTGCTCGCATCAGGAAAAATGCTGCCCTCTTTAGGAATTCTACCATATTGATAAATGTGAGGTAGCTGATGGTTGTTTCACGACCGTACTTTTCCATGCGACGATAGAGGCCAAGGTAATATTTTGCTGCTCTTTCATTGCCCAAATCAAACTCTGCGACATTTCTGGGGAAATCTTTGAGAGCTCCTGTCATTGTTTTTTGATTATGACCGTGTGCAAAGACACAGCGAAGGGCATAATAAAGTCGAGATATATTTTTCAGTGCACTGATGGAGTGAATCTGAAGTTCTATCTCATCCTCTTGGTTTAGTCTGAGCTTGTAGCGAAATCGTCCAATTTTCAGTATCTGCTCAGACATACTGCAGTCACCAGTGACACACTGGAACAGTCTACTAAAGAGAGTGTCAATGCTGTTTGCAGCTCCTGGACCAAACACTGGTATTTGTTGATTTCCAGAGATAGTGTTCTGACAGTAGGTAGCAAAATGCTCCGTCCATGGGTTGGGCTGACATTGCGGTGTTCCCCATCTCTTCATGAGATTTAGCATTAATTCATCTGCTGGTTGTGTCTGGCACAACTGCCTTAGTTCTTTTTTCAGGATCATGTCACATGATGGTAGTCTCTGTCTAAGGGATTCCAGTGATGGCGGGTTTCCCGATGCAGCTTCAATAAAAACTGAAAAACCTTCTTTCATAATCTCCACAATAAATTCTTCCCAGTTAGCCACTGCATTTATTAGTGCTCCTTGTAGCATCACCATTCCACTTGAATCAAGGTCAAATTTTCCTTTTACAAACTGCCTACTGTTGGATGGGTCTAAAAAGTGGTAAGTAGAAACTGTTATTTTGAGTTGAGTCTTAAAGTGCTCATAGCTTTTGCATCGTGGTATTTTGCTAGAAAGTTCAAGGTCTCTGAGTTGGCTAGTCAAATAGCCACTATCAGCAGAGAGAGAGCTGTGTAGAGGTTTACATTTAGATGCACCTGTCATTGGAAGCACATCAGGTACACTTGTCATAGATAGTTGTGGAAGCACATTGCTGCTAGCTCCTAGATAACTTCTCCAGTAGTCTTTCTCAATCTGATCATCTTCTGAACTGTCAGAGTAATACTCTACATGCCCATTTGGAGATGCCATTTTCTAATATGTTTTGAACTTTGTAAAGCAAAGTTGTTACACATCTTGCGGGGTGCATTTCCTATTTACGTCGCCCTTTTATATAGCTGTCGTCCAGCGTACTCAAGCATTTAGCCACGCCTACTTGGCCCGCGCGCGCGAATTAGTTGCAGTATTCAGTACTCCACGCACGCAGCGATCAGGGAAGTACAAAGCAAACTTGACTAGTTTCTGAAACCCCACTGGAGCGGGCCCCTGGCTGTGGCCAAATATAGATAGATACGCCAGAAGTATTACATCATGATACTATATTTAAAAATTCCCTAATATTCATATTCATGACTCGGCACATTTTGTGAAACGTGTACAGTAGTGACTGGTGGTTTGTGATCTCACATTGGGAGTTTTAGCCAAGTATACACTAACCAATGCTTCATCACTTCCTTCTTTCCATTTCCCTATCTCTCTCTCCCTAGCGTGTCAGACGACAAAATGGTGGCCTCACTGTCATGGCTACCCTAGGGGATAACTCTGTGGAATGTGGTCCAGAGGACATTGTGTGTAACGGCCCGCTGGCCCCAGACGCTACATACGGAGTTCGCTACACTCTCTTCTCTGGAAACCAGTCACAAGAATACCAATTCTTTGACGGAGCAGAAATTACAACTGGTGAGAAGAATCGGGTTATAAATATTATTCAGACCTTGGGGATTTAGTGTGTAGCCATGCATTAAGAACAGGTAATAATAGTAATTTTATTATAATGTGTTTGACTGTTTCATCACCCACTTGTCTATATGTTTTTACACATGGCACTCTTGCATCATAAAAGTATCACGCTTGCATCATTAGGTAATGCCCACAGTCTAGCAGTCACATGACATAAACAGTAAACAGACTCCAAGCAATGCAAAGTGCTAATTCCCTAAGTACTTATACTCCAATACAACAAACAAATCCACCCCTACCTTTCACTTTTAGCATGCACAAACAGAATTCTTAGTAAAGTGCATGACAATAATTATCTATCGGTGGCCAAATACGTTGCTAATTGTTATACTGATGGCATTGTGACACCTTTAGTACTACTGCAATAGGAGCACAAAGTCAGCACATTCAACATGCACACAAACAATGAAGGTACTGAGAATACAATCATGTTAGAATTTTTCTTTCCAGATAAGTCTCCAACAGATGCTGCTTCTTCGGCGGGAGCTATCGCAGGAGGTGTGATAGGAGCAGTAGTGGGTGTGGCAGTGATCGTCACAGCGGCAGTCATCATGTATTACATCATAAGTGGCAGGAGGAAAGGCTCTATTAATCTGTGAGTGATTGCTTTTAATTGTAGGGGCTGTTAATAAGTATATGCGTTTTAATAAAGTTGATCTCTGAAGGCCTTAATGGAACAGCAGATAGTGTAACTTGTGTAGTGTGTATAACTTGAATACAATGAATACTTTCTAACAGTACGAGATACCAAAACCACTACTTCCTTAAGAGTTTATAAACTGTATTTTACACACAGAGGACAGTATGTGTTATGTAATCTCTATAATTAGAACACTCATCAGTTTTCACATGAGTACTATATGTGGGTGCATAGGCTTACTCAGCAACCCCCACACTACAGTAATGGGGAAACCCCAAAGGAAGCTCAGGGCGCCTCTGTGATATCATTCTAGAAACATTGATTCCCATAATGACTGTGCAATAACTGCCTTGTTTAGCGTTTATTGCTTATTGTGTGGGTGTGGGAGGACCCACCAAGACAGCCCTAGTATGTAATTCTAAGTATGGTCATCACTGAATTCACTATGACAAGCAAAGCACTATATAGGTGTGCAAAGTGAGCAATAAGCCACTTAAAGTTCACTAAGTGTGGATTAATGTAATTATATGCCACAGTGGACTTGTTGCTGTGATATAGCACTCAGCTGCACTTTGTGCTTTATCAGGCAACTTGACCACACATAAATCATACAATGCACGGACTTTAAGTAAATTTTCTATTGCATTATATATATATAGAACTGGTCGGTCATCTGGTGTGAAACACGACAAACTGCTGCTTCCTCATAACAACGGGACTTCCAGCGGCAAAGCGGCTTCTTACCCGGGAGCCAGTGACCCGGGAATTGTTCCCCTAGGGGAGATAAAGAATGCTGGGTTTATGAACCGCTCGCCCACCGTGAAATCCAACACTCGCCGCATGATGCTGAGGGATCTGGGGGAGGCCGTGAGGGGGATGCTGGACGATGCAGGATATATATTCTCTGAAGAATATGAGGTTTGTATAGAGTAGTTCCTTAAAATATTAGGGTTTATTTTGGGGGGGGGAGGCGAGAGGGGGCATTTGCCCCCCCCTCTTAAAAAAGTTTTGCCCCCCCTTAAGTCAAACAGAGCTTCCTCACATACAGCCACACGTGTTTTCATGTTACCCCCCAAGATTTCTCGTATATGTGGTTCTCCCCCCCTTTTCCCTTTTCGGAAATAAACCCTGAGTATATTTATGTAAACTCATATTGCACACACTACATTCCACAGAATAGGACTACATACAAACACTTAGCAACAGAATAGGACTACACATACACAACTGACAAATATCATACAAACCACCTACATATGTAACCTAGAAAATGGGGGAGTAAAAAATACTAAAGAAAAATGAAAAAAGGGGGCATGTAAATAAATAAGGTAAAACAGATAGAAAAGTAGACAGAAGTATTGAAGTATAGATAGAAAAAAGGAAGAGGGAGAAGGCAAACATGGACCATGAAGTATTTACATGAAACTCTTAGTGAGGGTTGAAAGCAGTAAAAAGTGCTGAGCTTCCATTTTTTTAAATTTCAGCTTATCAAAGTAGTATTATGGGCCATTCCCAAGTATAGCAAAGGATGAGTCGTCAATTTGTATACAAGCTTTTGTGCATGAGATCAATCTCTTTTGTACGTTACTGAGGGGCAAATGGATGGTAAGTTATGTTCCTCAGGTGATGGAGGAACAGATAGTAAGGATTTCCCTGTATGTATGTACGTGTATGTGTGGCTCCGCTGTAGTCAATGGCAGTGATGAGTATTATTACTGGAGTTTTGCATGTTTTTTCAGAGAGTGACAGAAGTTGGTCTGGAGCACAGCAAGGAGGCCTCACTCATGGCAGAAAATAGGGCCAAAAACCGCTACACTAACATTCTGGCCTACGATCACTCCCGTGTGAAACTCTCGTACGTGGACGATGATCCGGGCTCTGATTACATCAATGCCAGTTATATTCCGGTAAGAATGACGTCATTCTCTTGGTATATACCCATATTAAGTATATATTAAGTACTTCCTCAATTTTATAGAGTGGAAATATAAGCTAATATTGAAACTACAACATGATATGTATATGTTTACTGGAATGTAAGGCTTGGCCTTCCCCATACACAGTAAACAAGATTGTTTATCCCAGCCACCATACCAGTTCTCAAGGCTGGACATCCAGGTGTACGTCCCCTGACTATTTAGCATGAGAAGTATACAGCTTGCACTGCTGCGTGTAGCTGTTATTGTAACTGGAATATTTCAAAAACTGATACAGTAGAAAAACATGTTTTTCTGTTTCGTCCCTTTCTTGCGTATATAAACCGGTGTTGTGCTAGACAAGTTGCGCGTATTCCCTGCTGATGAGAGCTAATAAGCTCAAAACAGCGCTGTCCAGGGATCGCTTAGCTTGTCCGGCCCCACCAGATATGTCATGTATATCTTGTTATATGTGGCCTTTATCATGTGAGTCTTGTTTGCCTGGGTTCTCTTCCTCTCCTTCCTTCGTACTTCTAATATAGCTGGTGTGCTGTGAACAATATCATGTATTGCCATCTAAAGTCTAATACACCACAGTCACATGCTATGTAATCCTCACATGATGTCTATTACGTGGCCTTTGCATGCCTATGCCAACAAAATCTACTGGAAAGGAAATGGAACTATCCACCTAATTGTGTAGTTACATAGTTGTTTAGATAGGGATATGATATGTAAACATTGCCGTCTCATGCTGCATGCTCATGGTTGTCACAGGATTAGTGCAGGTTACAGTGGGTTTTGTAATCTTTGCAGTCTTGTGCATAGAGCGACATACCCACTTTCCTTTGATGTACAGATTTCAATAGTACAATGGAAGATGAGTGCATGCACACATCCCTTTCCAGATTGCAAGATTACACAAACCACTGTATCTAATAGTGTTATGAATATGATTAAGTCCAATATTTAATTAATTAAGTCAACGATATGAATACATTTCTTTCAGCAAGAAACAATGTATTTTGTTGATCTGTCACATACACCAGCACATGTTCACCACGCCACTATTGCATGTTAACAAGGCTCCTAGTAAGAGACCATATTCTCGTTAATCAGTCATGATACAAGCACATGTTCAACATGCCACTACTGCATGTTAACAAAGCACATGATGGAGACAATTCTGGTGTGATGTATAATATACATGTATACAACAGAGCACATGTTCACCATGCCACTGTTCCAGGCATATGACTTTCTAGCAAGAGACAATATTCTTAAAGAGAAGTTTTATTGATGACACAGGCATAATGGACGAAGAGAGAGCAGAAAAGACTGACTTCTACCGGGAATTGAACTCAGGATCAGTTACTGGAAGTCCAGTGCACCAACCACTTAGCCACGACTCCCAGTTAAAAATCAGTCCCCCTACTCTCATATACAGGCTTAGCCACCACTTAGCCACGACTCCCAGTTAAAAATCAGTCCCCCCACTCTCATATACAGCCAGGTGGTACTCCCATACAGGAGTCTCACACCTGACCTAGCTGTCTACGTACCAACTCAGTTGGTGCACTGGACTTCCAGTAACTGATCCTGAGTTCGATTCCCGCTAGAAGTCAGTCTTTTCTGCTCTCTCTTCGTCCATTATGCCTGTGTCATCAATAAAACTTACATCACCAGGCAACCTAGGAATTTATGTTAGAGAATATTCTTGTTTATCTGTCATACATACGTATATGTACTAGTACATGTGTCATGTTTTTCCTCCTCTGATACACACACACACACACACACACACACACACACACACACACACACACACACACACACACACATATTCCAGGGATACCGAATGCGGAGGGCCTATATTGCCACCCAGGGGCCTCTTCCTGCCACCTTTGACGACTTCTGGAGAATGGTTTGGGAGCAGAACACCCACACCATTGTCATGCTCACCCAACTAGTGGAGAGGGGAAGGGTGAGGCCACTACTAATACACATACTGCAGTGTGATGGCACACATTCCCAACGTCAGCATGTTACAGAGGTTTATACAGTGGGAAGACCTGGGGGTTCCCTTCCCAAGTCATTCCCCACCTCCCAAGTATTTTCACAATCAAAGTGACAACATAAATTCCTCCAAACTGGCCCAAAATTAATATCAGAGCATCAATTTTTAGGGGAGCATACCCCCAGACCCCTCTATAGTATGGGTATGCTGATATGTGTCCTCTATGTCAACACATTTCAGTGGCGGATCTAGAAATTTAGAAAGGGCATGCTATACGCGCACTGGAAATTTTGTGACGTGCCACGCCCACTTTTCAGCTAGCGCCTACGTAGCAGCTTTTACTCCGTCAAGGTGAGTGTGTAGAACACACAAACGCTACTTTTATATGCCAAGGAGGTTTTGATGCTGTAGCTGCATAAGTTTAGTCAAGCGTGTATGCGTGAAAATGCACTCCGCCTGCCAAAAGCTGGGTGAAAAGGGGGGGTCCGTGGGGTCCGTGGACCCCCCCTAAATTCGCCACTACATTTTAGCAAAGTTCCCCCTCAAAACTTAAAAATCCTGTATGAACCCCTGAATTTATGATATTGTGAAACATGTAAATTTGATATGACTATAATACTCACTATAATTAATATAATTAATTTCCTAAATAGGTGCTTGTAACACTAATTGTACTCCAACTTGCAACATCATTTCCTGTATATCCCACAGTATGTGCCTAATTCCACCCTCCCTCCCCCTGCAGACCAAGTGTCATCGCTACTGGCCGGGAGCTGAGTGTATTGTGTATGGAGAGATTGCTGTGGAGATGATGAGCGAGAAGGAGAAGGAGGACTGGACTGTAAGGGAGTTCAAACTCTCTATGGTGAGAAATTGTGATCGAGCAGAACAGTATGATCTGTATGCCAAATCTTCATTTATACATACCCTCATCTCTCTTTCTCTCCCCCCTCTGCCTCCTCTCTCTCTTTCCCTGCCCCCTCCCCCCCTTAACTCTCCCTCTTCCTCCCCCTCTCCCTCTCTACCTCTTCTCTCTCTCCTCACCTCTCTACCTCTTCTCTCTCTCCCTCTCTCTCTCTCTCCCTCTCTCTCTCTCTCCCTCTCTCTCTCTCCCCTCTTTCTCTCTCCCGAATACAGGAGAAAAGATCTCGCACTGTCTTACAATTCCAGTTTACATCCTGGCCAGACCACGGAGTGCCAGAAACACCCACTGGAGCTCTGGACTTTGTCAGGACTGTTAGAGATACTGTACTAATGAATCATGGACCTCTAGTGGTACACTGCAGGTGAGTATCCGGTGTATTGCTCGTGTGTTTGTGTGTGTGTGTGTGTGTGTGTGTGTGTGTGTGTGTGTGTGTGTGTGTGTGTGTGTGTGTGTGTGTGTGTGTTGTGTGTGTGTTGTAAGTATTGGCTGGCTTGGTGAGGTGGGTTTCTTTCCTAATTCTTCTACCTACTGTGCTATACATGTTTTTCCACGATGTTAATCACTCCTTGCTCCTCTGCCACCTAGTGCTGGTGTTGGTCGTACCGGGTGTTTCATAGCCCTGGACACGCTACTGCAGCACATTGAAGAAAACGACTTTATTGATATCTTTGCTCTGGCAAGCGAGATGAGACAACATAGGAATCACATGATACAGACTGAAGTAGGCAACTGCATGTATTATTATAATGCTGACTGCATATAACAGCTACACCTGACATAACTTCAGGGCCTAAGTCCGTATATACCACCCTCTGAAATGAGGACACCTCTCTAATAGGGACACATCTTCAGGTGCCAACTCCATTGAATCCAGTACATACCACCCTCTGAAATGAGGACACCTCTCTAATAGGGACACATCTTCAGGTTCCATTGAAGCCTGTACATACCACACTCTGAAATGAGGACACCTCTCTAATAGGGACACATCTTCAGGTCCCAACTCCATTGAAGCCTGTACATACCACCCTCTGAAATGAGGACACCTCTCTAATAGGGACGCATCTTCAAGTCCCAACACCATAGAAATCTGTACATACCACACTCTGAAATGAGGACACCTCTTTAATAGGGACACATCTTCAGGTCCCAACTCCATTGAAGCCTGTACATACCACCCTCTGAAATGAGGACACCTCTCTAATAGGGACGTATCTTCAAGTCCCAACACCATAGAAATCTGTACATACCACCCTCTGAAATGTAATAGGGACACATCTTTGAATTCAGGTTTCAACTCAATTAACAGCCAGACTCATACTTGTTCTATCTCAATGCATGATAAGAGCCCATTTCAAATCCGACCTCTGTATATATACATTTCCACAGGCTCAGTATGTGTTCATCCACAAGGCCATGGTGGAGTTTATAGAGACCCACTACTCCGGGAAATCTCCTTCCAGATTCTCAGCCTTCCCCTCTTCCCTTTACACCAACCGTAAGTGTATTAAGTCACAGTAAGTGACAGATGTAGTGTCCCAAGCGTAGCAAGGGCGCTACCAAGGGCCCAAAACTTTCTAAATCGCGTAGTTCCCGACGACGAGTGCATCTAACTATTTTAGACTACAGCGGAGAAACTGATTGGACAATGACCATTCAAACCTCTAGCAACAAGCATGCCAATAGATCCCAATACTAGGGGCCAGCGGCCAACTATAGATCCCGCTAACGAGGTGACTATGAAAAATAGATCCTGTGTTTCTCGCAACCTGATTGGTCAATTTAAAGTTACCGTAGTCTAAATGTACATCTCTGTCATTGCATGGTTATTAAAGTGTTAATGATATTGCCCCTATGTGATTACGTAATTTGTCTTTGCAGATTTTGCAGAAGATTCGACACAAATGACTGATTATTACGGGGACTTCCTCAGTGAAGAGACACACATGTAGTTCCCACACTACCCTACATGTACCACTAGAGCTCAATTCATTGCAGTAACAGTAACTGCAATAGTACATTTGTGTGATAATAATTATATTACCATCAATGTAAGTAATTTATCATTAATTTTGCCATGATACTTAATTTGTACTATTTTTGTATGATACTCTTTCTTTTTATTCAATGATTACTTATTATTTTCATGATCACTATAATAATTATATATTCTTCATTCATATTGAGGTGCTGTTAATTTTATTAGTGCTCAGGGCTACTATATTGTAGCATTCTAATTTACATGTAATGTGCATGACTGTAAATTATAGGAGAAATTGAATTAATGATATTGTTGTATAAATCAATATGTGCATGTCATGTATATATATATTGGCACTAACTTGATACCAATAAAACAATTTGCATAAATATATATCAGATTTTCTAAAAATTGGATGTGGAACACGTATACAAGATTCAGTGGATTACATGACAGCAGCTCTAGGGAAGAGACAGTGTAAAATATAACATATTGTCGATTCCTGCACTCTGGTATAATTGCAGTGGAACCTCTCTAATCTGGACACCCTTGGGACAGAACAAGTGTCCTAATTAGTGAGGTGTCCTGATTTGCAGGGGTTGAACTGTACATAAACATTTGAGACAGCAAGAAGTGTCCTTGTTTATCAAGGTGTCCTTGTTTCAGGGTGTGCTGATTAGAGGGATTCCACTGTATGTATGTATGTACCTCTGAAAAGTGATGAGTGTTATAAATCCCAGCAGAAGTTCCATTCCCAGACCCAGTAGTGCTATGACAAGCAGTACAACCTCCACTGTCAGTCTGGAATGCAACAGTACAATGTATGTAGTGTCTTGTGCAATCAATAGCCTCACTATAGTGTTTCAGAATCATTACTACATGAATACAATACTAATTCTCACTCAACTTCTCATACAATTAGAGAAGTGGGAGTCTATATAGCATTACATGTACATGTCATCACTCCATGAGATGCTTAGAAAGCCATGGCAAGGCAACACAACACAACAGAAAGAGAAAGCAACACAACGCAACTCACCCAAAGGCCAAAGCAGTCATTTTTTCAAGGAAAAATTGGTGGGATTCGACACTTGCATTCTAGGTGACGCTCTTACAAACTAAAGCTACCAAGGCAGCTCAGCTGGCTAGGCCAAATCACACATACATGTACAAATCAATTACGGCAGATCAACACGTATGTATACTTACATATGTGTCTGCCATAGTGTGAGGTAGAGGTAGCCACAGAGAGAGGGGAGGGAGAGAGTGAGAGAGACAAGCAGAGGGAGCCTCCTGGCTGTCAGGTTACCTTTAGCACCTAGGAAAAGAATGGTGACCTTTTTGAATTAAAATACATGGTATATAGTTCCCTATGAGAAAGTAGTTACCAACATTTTAATTCAGATCTCTCACTTACTATGAATCACATATATATGTAAATCTTTATATACTGCACTACTATCACACAATATATGTATCATTGAAACACTGGATACACTCCATTAAGGGTTAGGTGTTTTGCTTACCAAAGAATATTCTATTTGAATCGAGCAGTGATAGTAGGAACAGAAATAGGACCTCAGCAGCCAGATTGCCTGTTGGATAGGACGATAGCCCCACAGCTGCAAACACACAGTGGGTATGGATTACATCCACATTGTTTATGGGATATAAACCTTCTACTATAGTCCAGCGTGGCAACATGCCTCGGGGCTATCACTGTATAAGAATGCATAACAAATGTATCACATTAAAGAACTGAGAGGGGGGGAGGGCAAAGGGTGGAGAGGGTGAGATGGATAATTTACACACACTAGACATTCCTCGGGTATCTCAAATATCCATTGTCTCTTTTCAGTATGGCAGAGTTTGTGTCACAACCCACTGGCTATATACTGACTTTACCAAAATATGATTGATTGGAAAATGCTTAAATACATGTACATATTATACCATGAGGAAACAGTATAGTTCTGCAGTGATTGCATACTTATGAAATTTACATGATAGCTAGTGTCAGATTACACTCCTGCACATACCCAGTAACACTGCTACATGTATGATCACTGCATAATCTAATGATACATGCATGTAGTGTGATGCTGCACATACATCGTGTGTTGAAGTTGCAGATGTAATTCTCATGATACCGTTTTGAGGTTATAGTCAATTAGTCAAGCTACATGTACAGCTGTATTTGGGTGGTAGCTAAAATTGATACAGTTATGTATGCAGAGAACAGGACCCTCCATGATGCAAACTTGCAACCTGTCACATTCTTGGTTAGTGAGTTACACAAACCACTTCATGGCAGATGTTACAACTGTAACTATTTTGATAACCGTAGTAGGAATTTAATATCTAAATGTCAGTATTTAGCTACATTGACTATTCATGCAGCAAAAGTAAGTATGTGTTGCAGTAAGTACGTAAGTTACAGTGGCACGAACCAGTTACATGTAGTTGTAAGTACAAGAATGCTGCAACACTAAACTGCTGCATTGCCAAGCTACATGTAGAGCTTGTTAATATTTGGGTGGTAGCTAAAATTGATATGCAGAGAACAGCACTCACCAATGCATGATGTAAACTTGCAACCTGTCACACTTAGTTACACAAACCATTTCAGAGCAGATGTGTACAACTATAATAGCTATATATTTTGATAACCATAGGAATTTAATATCTAAATGCCAATATTTAATAGCTACATTGACTAAAGGTTCGTGCAAGCAAAGTCACGGTGTTAGCTACCTAAAAATTACGTGTTGCAGTAGAGTAGGTACGTAAGTTACAGTGCCATGAATCAGTTAGTTGTATTCAGGAAGAATGCTGCAATACTAAACTGCCGCAATGCCAATGATACGCCAGTTGCGCTGCAACCTGAGCCGCTGAGTCGGCCCACCTTACCTTTATAGATGAGTGCAGCTAGAAGGGAGGGATAGAGGAGGACCAGGTACCAACCACTGAAGTAGATCACCACCTGCAGAGGCAGGGACGACAGCTCTCCCGTACCCGCCCCCTGCATGTCGCGATTGTAGTCGCAGTGTAGTGCGGGGTACGTTCTAATTGCAGCCCAACCTCGGCATCGTTGTTATGGCAACACGAAATTTGGCGCATGCGCACGAAACGAGCAAAGAACCTAATGTTGGCACCAATGACTTTGAAAGTTGGGTGCATTCATTCGTGTACAGTGTTTGATTAGCACTAGTTGTCTGTACTCCTTATCTGAGTCCTCTCCAAGGAGTTTGATGATGTCAGGATTTCTCCAGTGAAGTCAGTATCACAGACAGGTTTGAGGTACTGGTGTTGCTCAATGCAAAGATATCCTTCTTTTCCAACAAACCATGAAATTTCTGTGAGCTTAACCTCCTATCTGATAAGCACCCTAACCCCACCCTGTTGGAGTTATATTGGAAGTCCACTATCCAGGCATTTGGAGGCAGTGATTTGTTTCCAAGGCTGCAGAGCTGGAAACAAATCACTGCCTCCAAATGCCTGGCACACATGTCATAGTCTACAATGATGACATCTTCATAGGCCTAGGAATACTTTATACATTGGAGGGGGGGGGGGGGGGGGGGGGCATGGCAGAAACTGCATACATAATGTCACTGTAGTATCCCCTGAAGTTGGTAGGGAACACTGTGGATCACATATCAAGAGTGTACTGTCAAAATGTACCTGACTTCAACCGTTGAAGTGTTTCTCTCTCAGAGCCGTATATGAAGACCATCTCTTTCACTGACTGACATCTGCTGATGCTTGCAAGCATCAGTCAGTCTGGCCTCTAAATCACTATGCACAAAGGTCCAATCTGGACAAAGGTCTCATATTCTCTTACAAGCTGCTGACAAAGCCTCTCTTTGGAGCAAGAAAGTGATGACCTTTTTTCTGAAGGTCAGGTGGTGCCAAGATACCCATATGAAGGGATAATCTTTGAAGGGGTCTATATGGCATAATCTTTGAAGGGGTCTATATGGCATAATCTTTGAAGGGGTCTATATGGTATATACACCCCTTCAAAGATTATCCCTTCATAAGAGCAAAAGGGAGATAAATAAATAAATAAATAAAGTTATTTTTGCCCGCAAGGGATAATATAATACAACAAAAAATTAAGTTACCAGACTTGATAAGTAAATACATTAAACAAGAACAGTGTTAGGCAAGCTAAGGTGATGCTATGAAAAAATAGACTTAAAGGATACTGCAACAATGAAGGTGTTATCGCAGGGATCTTTGAGCAGGTCCAACAAGTTGATTGATGTGTCAAGATGGAATTCAGAAATATGAGCAAAAAAGGAGTGAAGACTTCATGGTAGGAGAAGCCACATATGTGACAGGAGAAGTCCTTACTGAACACTGGCATTGTAATTGCACGAAGCACAGCAGATATTGACCATGCACCCTGGATGCCATGCTCCCTGGCTACATCCTACAACTTCCTCTAGTTAATATCACGGGAAAGAGCAGCAAGGCTCTGTCAAGAGGAGACTTGCTCCCAGATGTAATGTCTGCATCATGGAGTATCTTTTTAGAAGACTTAAGTTCTCATCACCAACTTGTTGTGACAATATCTGTTAGATTTGCACCATAGACTTGTCCATGAACTTGCACTGTTGGACAACCATGGGTTCCTCGTTCATTTCTCGCGCAGAGTTAAAGACCTCTACACTGATTGTGTTTTTTTTCGGGTGAAGAAGATGCCATGGATGCATGCGGTTTCTGATGGAGAATGCGTAGTAGATTCATAATTCATAAGCCGGACCGTGAGGTATAGGCGTACATGTAGAACATACGTGTTGAACACATAGACATAGCAAGTTCAATGTGTCAGCATAATCCACCATCAGAGAGCGGATAGAGCCCTCGCTCACAGGCATTATCAGACCAACCGAGCCCTCGCTCTGGCCGACAGTTTGAACTCTTGTCCAAATCTCGTAGATAACACACCAAACACCGAAATTTAGTGCTGAGACGCACGAAGTCTACATCTCTGGTACACGACACAACGCACAGGAGATACACCAACACTGACATTTGACGAGGACTAGGGCATAAGACCCTAACAAAGGAGCGGAGAAAGCAGCAGTCTTTCCATCAGCTCGATCACGTTGCTTTTTTGTGTGCAGTGTCGTTGCTCAGCTGTAGCTGGTTGCGCATGCGCACGTAGTACTTCCGCGCATGCGCATTGTGAAGCTGAACTTCCGCTCATGCAAGTACTAGTAGCTGCAATGTATATAGCTCGATTGAAGTGAAAAAAGTTAGAGTTATTTTACAGATTGGAAAACATGAGTGATCCTCGCAGCGACGTTACAGGCGTGGGTTCTCATGCAGCTCATTACAATGACACAAGGTATTTACATTTTTTCAAGTCCTCAAGTGTTCATATTTGTATTGCGTTTGCATGGTCAATGGACATGCTATACAGCACCTTTATGTGTATAAACCAATTAGGCATGCATGCACTAAGTTTTTACCTTCCAAAAATAGCTATATTTGTTTCAATAAACACAGGGGAGAATGTCCTCTACAACAAGAGACCAGCCAGATTCCTGACTCCATGACAGTAGTCATTCCTTGGAGAGATTGGGAGTGTTCACTGAAAGACAACAGATATTTCCCTGCAGTTTTCTCCATGCAAGAAACTGGACACAATAAGCCAGATGAACTAGTTGTATGAGAGACTCAGCTATACTTTAGCTATATCTGCTATGGTTGTATACAAAATCTTACATATAATTGTACAAAAATGGAAATCTTCCGTATAATTGTACAAAAATGGAATGGTGAAAAGAATCAACACACTCTCAGTCAGTGTTTGCCTGTGCCATAATAATTCCATTGATTTGTACACGTCTGACTATGAATAATGTAGTTTGCCTGTGCCATAATAAAATTGAATTTCATTGTCATTTGTGTGTGCATGCAGATTACCTCCTGAAGGCCAAGTGATGTATGCCACACCATAGTTGCCCCATTGTCATTTGTGTGTGCATGCAGATTGCCTCCTGAAGGCCAACTGATGCCCCTATGAATTTCATTGTCATTTGTCAGATTGCCCCTTATCCTGAAGGCCAAGTGATGTTGCCACACCACAGATGCCCTATGAATTTCATTGCATGCCTCCTGAAGGCTAACAGATGCCCTATGAATTTTGTTGTCATTTTTTGTCAGATTGCCTCTTGAAGGCCAAGGATGTTGCCACACCACAAGTGCCCCTATGAATTTCATTGTCATTGTGCGTGCATGCAGATTGCCTCCTGAAGGCCAAGTGACTATGCCACACCACAGATGCCCAGCCCTAACTCCATTCCTGAAATGCAGAGTGACACATGTACACATTTTTTATTGGGAATAGGTGCTAAATGTGCATGTACACTCACGAGGGTTGCTATGTTGATGGCATTGGAGGTTAATTTACTAACCTTTTATATACCAACCATATTAACTCTTGATGAGGAATGGTCAATAACTATATTTACACATCCATATATCTGTAGCATATATTATTTTTGCATGGCAGAACTGGTTTTAGAAGCTACTGCATGCATACCTGCTTTGGTTAACATATAGTCTCACATTGATTCCTGTGCCAATTTGATGCCTCCTAGTTACTGTATGTTGCAGAAAGGCACTATAGTCTCATTCAGTGGACAGCACACATGAGCCAAACAGCTACCTTAAGTTGTTGGTAAACAGAATCTACAGTGTGTTGTAGGGTTATGTTCGTTATTGTATTCAATGTGCTGGTGATTGCTGGCAGTTAGTCTTGACCCAGCATATATCTTCACACCTTCAATAACCCCACTTCTTGAGAGACTGCCAAGAGAGTGCACATTAACCGATAATGAATATAATGGGGTTTTAATATTAGGCATCAAGAACACTTAAGCCCAAACATCAAGTGTATCACTGCAGCTGTAAGTGTACTCAACTCATTTTCTTCACATTGTTAATATATTACATAGGAACAAGAATGATGTCTGGAATGTATACAATTAGCATTGATGTACATGTATATATATACCTCTCAGAGTCTGTAACAGGTATGCCCAAAGATGCTTCTTCTCCAGTAGCAAAGTGTCCCCTTCCCTATGACTTCAATGGCAGTGGTGCTATGGTGCTATGTGTCGGTGGAACCAGTGACCCGGGAATCATTCCTCTCGGGGAGATAAAGAACACCAAGTTTATAAACAGCTCGCCCACCATGAAATCCAACACTCACCGCATGATGCTGAGGGATCTGGGGGAGGCCGTGAGGGGGATGCTGGACGATGCGGGATATATATTCTCTGAAGAATATGAGGTTTGTATTCATAGAATTATTCATTTACAAATGCATGTATGTACATGTATAACAGTAAAATTCAAAGTAGAGAATTGTATGATCCATTTGAAGCAGTAAAATACTTCCAGGAATGAGATTTTAATAAAATTAATTAGCAGTTCATCAAACTAGTGTATGAGCCATTTCCATGTATAGCAAGGCTGAGCCGTGCAAGCTTTTCTTATATATATATACATTAGAGAGAGAGAGAGAGAGGAGGGAGGGAGGGAGGGAGGGAGGGAGGGAGGGAGGGAGGGAGGGAGGGAGGGAGGGAGGTATTTATTCAATTGCAAGTGTTCAATATTGTATTGTAGGTGCATGGTCAATGGTAGTGCTATATACAGCACCTTTATGAGTATATAGTTGTTTATAAACCAATTAGGCATGCATGCACTAAGTTTTACCTTCCACCAATAAGCTTAGCTATATATTTTTAATGAACACAGGGGAGAATGTCCTCTACAATATCCACAACAAGAGACTGGCCAGACTCCAGGCCCCATTACAGGGTCCATGACAGTAGTCTTTCTTTGGAGAGATTGGGAGTGTTCACTGAAAGACAACAGATATTTCCCTGCAGTTTTCTCTGTGCAAGAAACTGGACACAATAAGCGAAGTAAAATTCAAAGTAGAGAATTGTATGATCCATTTGAAGCAGTAAAATACTTCCAGGAATGAGATTTTAATAAAATTAATTAGCAGTTCATCAAACTAGTGTATGAGCCATTTCCATGTATAGCAAGGCTGAGCCATGCAAGCTTTTCTTATATATATATACATTAGAGAGAGAGAGAGGGAGGGAGGGAGGGAGGGAGGGAGGGAGGGAGGGAGGGAGGGAGGGAGGGAGGGAGGGAGGGAGGGAGGGAGGGAGGGAGGGAGGGAGGGAGGGAGGGAGGGAGGGAGGGAGGGAGGGAGGGAGGGAGGGAGGGAGGGAGGGAGGGAGGGAGGGAGGGAGGGAGGGAGGGAGGGAGGGAGGGAGGGAGGGAGGGAGGGAGGGAGGGAGGGAGGGAGGGAGGGAGGGAGGGAGGGAGGGAGGGAGGGAGGGAGGGAGGGAGGGAGGGAGGGAGGGAGGGAGGGAGGGAGGGAGGGAGGGAGGGAGGGAGGGAGGGAGGGAGGGAGGGAGGGAGGGAGGGAGGGAGGGAGGGAGGGAGGGAGGGAGGGAGGGAGGGAGGGAGGGAGGGAGGGAGGGAGGGAGGGAGGGAGGGAGGGAGGGAGGGAGGGAGGGAGGGAGGGAGGGAGGGAGGGAGGGAGGGAGGGAGGGAGGGAGGGAGGGAGGGAGGGAGGGAGGGAGGGAGGGAGGGAGGGAGGGAGGGAGGGAGGGAGGGAGGGAGGGAGGGAGGGAGGGAGGGAGGGAGGGAGGGAGGAGGGAGGGAGGGAGGGAGGGAGGGAGGGAGGGAGGGAGGGAGGGAGGGAGGGAGGGAGGGAGGGAGGGAGGGAGGGAGGGAGGGAGGGAGGGAGGGAGGGAGGGAGGGAGGGAGGGAGGGAGGGAGGGAGGGAGGGAGGGAGGGAGGGAGGGAGGGAGGGAGGGAGGGAGGGAGGGAGGGAGGGAGGGAGGGAGGGAGGGAGGGAGAGAGAGAGAGAGAGAGAGAGAGAGAGAGAGAGAGAGAGAGAGAGAGAGAGAGAGAGACCAAGTGGCCAATCTGACAGCTTTGGCTCAGGAGATGGGGTTTGTTGTCCTTATCCCCAATGTTGTGGAGGCTTGGCAGAGGAGGATAAATGATTTTGGTCTATATGGCATAATCTTTGAAGGGGTCTATATGGCATAGACCCCTTCAAAGATTATCCCTTCATAAGAGCAGAAGGGAGAAATATGAAATATGAAATGAAATAGTTCATTGCACTGCTCTTTCGGGATGGCATACAGAGCAAATACATTTAAAAAAATAAATAAAAGTAAAAGAGAATTTAGCCAGTGAACACAGGAAATTAAATAGGTCCAAGTCAGAATCAGTAACTGAAGTAAGTAGCAATAAGAGTTCGTTGCTGCTGTATATATAGTTCCTTGAATGAGTGTTGAGAACATGAGAGATGAGAGAGTCTCTTGGAATGTCCTCCTCCTTGCACAGAGGGCATGCAGTCAAAGCATGAGGTGGAAATGTGATCACTCTCACCAAGTTTTTGAGACCATCAATGCACTTAGGACCATGGTCCAGTGCAAGGTCCCATAGTTTAGGCCAACCAACTGCCCTCTCCACTTCCACAACAATGGACATATCAACTCTGCCCTCATGGTGGGCTAGTCTCAGATCACGGTCTCTTGATCGTATATCTTCTTTGATGTCTCGTGGGAGTGGACAGGTGTCCACTTTAGGTTGTAGTATACCTGAGGTAAAGTCAGAGTGAAAGTATTACTCCAGGTCCCGGCATTCTCGGATCAAACAGACTGAGTCGATATTGTCCGACGGGATGTCAAAGTCTGAGAGCTCACAATCTCGTGTATATCAGTGGAGATTTTTCTAAGGAAAGTCAGTTTCTTGGTTAGGCATAATGCTCTAGCAGACCCTAACCCAAGCACAATGGATGCTGGAGTGTTGGAATATCACATCGGTAACTTGAGAAGCCTTTTGCTATGTTCTCCTAAGAAGGAGTCCCATGTCTGTAAAGAGCTCTGAGACAGGCACCAATTCTCAGCACCATATAGAAGGATTGGCAGGATATAGGTCTCACTGAATGACCAGACAAGGGTGAGAGATCTCCCTGGAAAATACCCATGCTCCTATAGGCGAAGAAAGATTTCCTTGCCTTCAGGATGTTGTGATCAATTGCTGGCTTAGCAGAGAGGTTGTGATTCCAGATATAACCTAGGCATTTGATGTGTCACTCACAGGTAGAACGTACTCTTCCCTCAATTTCACACACAGGTTTGTTAATGCTGTTACACTGGGCAAAGGAGACAATCTCACATTTAGTAGGGTTCAATTTAAAGAAGCTTTTAGAGGTGAAGTCGAGCACTTGTGAGATCTGTGCCTGGAGGAACGACACAAGAGTTCGAATGTCATCAGCATGAAGGTATGCACCACTGTAGAGATGGTTTACACTGAGCCCCGGACCTGAAGACTCTAAGGTTCTTAGGAGTGGATCCATCCATGTTAAAGAGGGTATATTGGTAGTAGGATGGATCCTTGATGGACACCTCTTTCAATAGGGAATGATGTAGATATTGCACCATCAAAATTCACAAGCACATTCCTCCCGCATATCAGTTCCTGATAAGTCTCCATGTTTTGCCATTTATGCCAATCGAGAACAGCCGGTTGAGAATTTAACACTGTCGAATGCTTTCTGAAGATCAAAAAGACACATATGTACAGTGGAGCCTTCACTGATGTACCTAGCAATGAGTTCTTGGCTTGCAAAAATTGCATCATTGCAACCGGTATGTCTGTGAAAGGCAGATTGGTTAGGATGTGGAAAACCCTCTTCCATAAGAGTTAGTTCTAGTCTTGACAGAATCAATTCTCCAAAACTTTAGAAAACATGGGGGTGATAGTAATACCAGTGGGGAGGAGAGGGTCTTTACCACCCCCTTGTAGACTGGACAAATTGAACCTAGCTTAAAGCTTGATGGGACCTCTTCCATATCAATGGTTGAGTTAACAATGTCCATGAGCCACAAGTGCAATGGTTTACCATCCAATTTGAGGTGTTCAGCAGAGATACCATCAGGACCACTAGCCTTTCCAGACTTCAGTTTGTTTACTGCACATGCTACCTCCTCCAAAGTGAAAGGGACATCAAGGATGTATTCCTCATTTGAGAGAAATCCAGTGGCAAGATCATCTATCTTCTTCTTGAGTTGTTGGAGGCCTTCTTCTGATGGAAGCATAGATTTGGACAGACTAATGAAGTGGTTTGCCCAAGCATCAACTGGGGCATCCTTGTTGAAGAGGACCTCTCCATTTACTCGAAGCTTTTCGCGTGTGAGGTGCCTTGAAACGCCAGTTCTCTTTCTGCCTAAACATCCTCTCTCGTCTGCTGACACACTTCCTCTCTTCAATTGCTGCACAGAGGTTGATACACTTCTTGAATCTTCCTGCATAAATCCTTTTTGATCTCAAACAATGGGCCAGATCGGGGCCTTCCAGCATCATATCACTCACGCCAGGCAGACTTGCTGCATTCACACAGGCGCCTGAGCATAGAATCTTTGAAGAAGTGAGATGAATTCTTTCTCTTTGAAGGTCTTAATGGTTGGAAGGGTCAATTCAGCTATTGTTATCTCCATGCTCAGGCAATCGATGCTCTCATGGCAATGACCTAGAAAAGGTGTATTAATTTCAGACTGGTAGGCGATAAGGGCAGATGACTTGACATTGGACCAGTCTATTCTGATTCTACCTAGATCAGGAGCATTACTTGCGCTTGCAAGCTGGTTGCGCATGCGCACGTAGTACTTCCGCGCATGCGCATTGTGAAGAACTTGTGTGTCTGAACTTCGAATTCCTTAGTTTCCTGCGCTCATGCTGAAAGCTCCAGTAGCTGTCTAAAGTAATGTATATAGCTCGATTGACGTGAAAAATTAGTCAGTTAGAGTTAGTTGAAGATTGGAAAACATGAGTGATCCTCGCAGCGACGTAATACGCGTGGAGTCTCATGCAGCTCACTACAATGACACAAGGTATTTACATTTTTTCAAGTCCTCAAGTGTTCATATTTGTAATTAACATATTGTGGGTCCATGGTCAATGGAAGTGTTATAGAGGATCTTTATGAGTATAGTTATGTATAAACCTATTATATAGCACTAAGTTTTTACCTTCCAACAATAAGCTTAGCTATATTTGTTTCAATGAACACAGGGGAGAATGTCCTCTACAATATCGACAACAAGAGACCAGCCAGACTCCAGACTCCATGACAGTAGTCTTTCCTTGGAGAGAATGGGAGTGTTCACTGAAAGACAACAGATATTTCCCTGCAGTTTTCTCCATGCAAGAAACTGGACACAATAAGCCAGATGAACTAGTTGTATGAGAGACTCAAACCTATAGCTAGCCAGCTATACTTTATATATGTATATACAAAATCTTATAATTGTACAAAAATTGTACAAAAATGGAAATCTTATGTATTATAACAAAAATGGAATGGAAAAAGAATCATACACTGCAGCAAATAGAGCATGTGCAAGCAGTGGCGGATCTATGACCCCCTACACAAACTTATGATGGTAGTGATATCCCCAAGAAGGATAAGGAAGGGTTATGGTTATAGTTATAGTTATGGGTTATGCATGCTCTATTTGTTTAAAGTTCTTCCCAAGAGAATAATCCATTCTGCAGGAAGGTGTCAAGTGATTCAAGGTTTTCCACTGAAACCCCCTTTTGGCGCTAGCACACCAAAACTGATCCTAGCTATATAGTATAGGTTTTGGGTTGGTAGGTCCTATATAGCAAAAGGGCTAGTTTACTACTAGAGGTCCCACTGTTATGAGGAAGCAACCATTTGTCATGTTTCATCACTGCTGATGACTACATGACCAGTTCTAACAATGCAGTTATGGATGACTAAACATAGCTAGTATATTCTGTAGTATGTTTGTGTGTATATCCTGTCTATCTTGTTTGTCTGGGTTGTCTTTCTACAAGTCACTGGTCTCAGGTCTCATTCACTCCTTCCTTCATACTTCTAATATAGCTGGTGTGCTATGCACATGTATTGCTATGTGAAGTGTAGTACACCATGCATATGGCCAGACTCATATGCCACATAATCCTCACACAATGTCTGTTACGTGGCCTCTGTTTTTTGCATGTTTGCCTACACAGATTGAATCTGTATAGTGGATAGGCTCTTCCACATTATGCCGGCATAGTTTTGAGCATAATAGGTAACTTCTAGCACAGAAGAATTACGCCGGAATAATCGGTAAACTTTGCAGTACGTGCACATGCGCACAACGCCTACTACGCTTTAGGTGGGCGTGGTTGCGACCTCTAACGCATGCTCGCAAGAGACCGCGCAGTGTGTATGCCAAAACAGGTTATGTTCCTTGTGTAACTGGTTTTGGTACAACTATGTCCAGCGAAAGCTGTTTTTTTTGAGAGCATAATGTGGAATAATAGGGAACAGTCAAAGGCATAATAGGCTACATTAATCAGCATTAAAGAATGGCATAATAGGCAAATTTTTTAGCATAATGTGGAAGAGCCTAATAGTGGAATAGGCACTGGGAGAGGTATCTACCTAATTGAACATGTTGTGACGGTAGTCCCAGTGCAGCACGTGGTAACGTTCTAATTGCAGCCCAACCTCTGCATCATTGTTATGGCAACACAAAACTTGGCGCATGCACACAAACGAAGAAACTTAATTTTAGGCATAATAGGTAGAAAATTCCAAGAACATTACAAAAACTAACGTAATTATACAATAATATTATTTTGTTAACTACTGACTTTACAATTGACAAATGAAAGTCAAGTTCCTTGTGTGTGTGTATTAATTTGTATAGTGTTTGATTTACATGTTTACATATGACACCAACACAGTAGGTGTTACAGTCATAGTTCATTATGTGTCCATACCTTGGTCAGGATTCAAATTTAATACATGTACCATAGCAGTAGTGCACTACTGTAAAGCCGCGATATAAGCTGTTTTGTTGATATGTGATGAAAGTGTTTGTGTGTTGCTAGGCTTGTGTGGTGGCAGTGAAGATGGGGAACCCTCCCTGCGGGGAGGGGTGGGGGCCAGGGACGAGGGAGCTGGGTTGAAAGATGGCCACCTGCAGAGAAAAGAGAGAGAGAGAGAGAGAGAGAGAGAGAGAGAGAGAGAGAGAGAGAGAGAGAGAGAGAGAGAGAGAGAGAGAGAGAGAGAGAGAGAGAGAGAGAGAGAGAGAGAGAGAGAGAGAGAGAGAGAGAGAGGAGAGAGAGAGAGAGAGAGAGAGAGAGAGAGAGAGAGGTAAATCTAACTCCGGTGACACTCTACATGGCCGAGAAAATGGCATAATTCCATACCTATATCCTGGAATTGGAGTGTCCAGATTCCAGACCAGAGTCCACCAGACAAACGAGGTACAACTGCCTCTGTTCCAAACACTGGAACGAGGAACAGGTATTGAGAGGAGAGACAACATCGTTAACAGTGGAACCCCTTAATTAGCACAGACAAACATGGCAGGTATCTATTGCTGGCCAAAATGTATTGCCTATGTTATAACTCATGAAATCAGGTCACCTCACACAACACACACACACACACACACACACCAGGTGCTGTTTGAACTCCTCTCCTCCCCCCAAGCAGCTGCTGTCCTGACATCGGATTCTCCTCCATACAACGATCTACCACCTTCACTGCATCGGGACGTCCCATCTCGTGGAATGTGCTGCGCAGTTTAGCGACTGTCCCATCACATGACTGGACAGGAAAGACAATACAGAAATACCACATATACATGTACATGAACAATCATGTGTATAGCACACTACATGTAAGGAAAAGAAAAAGAAAGAAAGAGGTAAGAAAAAGATGTACAGTGGAACCTCTCTAGTCAGGACACTCTTGGGAGAGAAGAGAGTGTCCTGATTAGTGTGAGGTGTCCTGATTTCAGGGGTTGAATTTTACACAAACATGGCATTTGGGACAGCAAAAGGTGTCCTGTTTATTGAGGTGCCCTCATTTCAGGGTGTCCTAATCAGAGGGGTTCCATTGTAGATCAAAGAAAGGAGCACTAGCCACAACATATAATACATGTATATACACCACATCTGGTGGGGCCAGACAAGCTGCTAAGTGATCCCTGGACAGCGCTGTTTAGAGCTTATTAGCTCTCATCAGCAGGGAATACAAACAGCTTAATTGTCTAGCACACCACCAGTTTATATACACAAGGCACACCAGGACATTAGTGGTTCAGACGTTGCAGAACTAATGAGATTCATCCACCACATCATTACCTACGTAGTGCCTGCTGTACCCAGAGCAATAAACTGGGCAAGGCCCCTCATTCAAAAACCACTAGTCACGGGTTGCTACATGTCCCCCCAGCCTAGTACTGTTGGGTTGGAGTCAGATGATTCTCTCACCTCGAAATAGTTAATGACTTCTTTTGTTGGGCTGGTCATGGCTTGGAACCCAGCAATCAGTTGAACCATACCGAGTCGCTTGGCTAGCTCCCTGGAGGAGAGGGAGGGAGAGAGGAGAGAGGGGGAAGGTGAGAGGAGAATGAGGAAGGAAGGAGAGAGGGAGAGGGGTGAGGGAGAGAGGGGAGGGAGAGGGAAGGAGAGAAGGAGAGATAAGAAGGGAAAGGAGAGAGGGAGAGAGAAAGAAAGATATGGTCAATTGGAAAAACAGAGAGAGAGGAGGATGACATCACTGTGACATTGCTCTCGTATATCTGATGTCCGGACATGGGGCAGCGAGAAAGTGTCAAGGAGGTTGAGTGAGAGAGAAAGAGAGAGACAGAGAATCACTCACTTCCAATCCTGGGTGTCCCTGGGGGGGTCCAGCAGCATGGCTAGAGTGATACGAGACCTGATGTCTAGTGAGGCCAGGTCTCCTTCAGACTTAATGTTGACACCTGCCATCTCCTGACTGAGAGATTCTGGGGGGAGGGAGGGAGGGGGAGGGGGAGGGGGAGGGGGGAGGAGAGAGGGGAGGGAGGGGAGGGAGGGGAAGAGGGAAGGGGATGGAGAGTTGGATTATTTAAGGAAAAGGTGCACACACATCACACATCACACACACACACACACACACACACACACACACACACACACACACACACACACACACACACACACACACACACACACACACACACTCCACACACCTTCCGTATTCCTAGCAGGTGACGTTCCATTAGCCTCCTCAGCCTCACGCAGTAACTTGATAACCTCAGTGTGGTTGGTACACTCCGCTATCTGTAGTGGTGTGTCTCCCTCAGAGTTCTCCATACTGACACTGGCACCTGAGACAAGTGATCAGTCAACCTATAGTAACTTCTCCATGCTACATGTTATATTTTTACGATTTGTCCATATTTTTGTATGGTTGGTGAAATATACAGCGGAACCTCTCTAATTAGAACACCCTGAAATGAGGACACCTCGATGAACAGGACACTTTTGCTGTCCCAAATGCTAAGTTTGTGTACAATTCAACCCCTGAAATCAGGACACCTCACTAATCAGGACACTTCCTTCTGCCCCAAGGGTGTCCAGATTAGAGAGGTTCCACTGTATGTCTGTTCTGTGTACTGTGTGTCCTGTTTGTCTGGTCTGGGTGTTATATGTCTTGTCTGTCTGGGTTGCCTTTCTACTTCGGTATATATCTGGGATTGCCATGGACTGTCCTGGGATGTCCCATGTCCCCTATCTGACAACTAGTTAACCCCGTCTGAGGAGCAGCCACAGCCCCTCCCCATCAGTAAAGGGGGTGGAGCCGAATGCATGGTGAGGCTCCACCCCCTTTTGATGGGGAGGAGGCTGGGCTCACGACGAAGACTACGCGGAAGATGATATATACATATCTATAGATGTATATGATATCCTGGGACATCCCGGGACTTTGACGGCAGTCCCAGATAACCCTCTCTACTTCTTACATAGCCAGTGTGCTATCCACATGTATTTCCATGTATATATAATACATATAGTCAACACACTGCATGTACATAGTTCAAACTTTGCACTCTTTCTCTTACTCTTTCTCTTACCAGCTGCAATCAGTAAAGAGACCATTGCACTGCGTCCCTGGCCAGCTGCTACATGAAGAGGAGTGTTGCCTGAGAAGTCACAGCAGTCAAGGTTGCTGTTAGTCTGAGGGAGGGGGGGAGGGAGGGAGAGGGGAAGGAAGGAAGGAGGGAAGGAGAGAGGTGAAGAAGGGAGGGAAAGGGAGGGAGGGAGAGAGGGAGAGGGAGAGGGAGAGAGAGAGGGGGGGGGGGGGGGGGAGGGGGGAAGGGGGAGAGAGAGAGAGCAATACACAACATAGTAAATACAATCTAGTAAACAGACACTGTACAGATCTCCATGTACCTCCATGACAAGGAAACCAGTCATTGGGAGGTCTCCTTTCTCGATGCTGTGATGGAGAGCTGTCTTGCCTGATTTACTGTCCTGGACATTGATGTCAGCTTTGACCTTTACCAGCTGCTTCATGACCTCTGTGGACCCACAACCAGAGGCAAGATGGAGGGGAGTTTGGCCTGGAGGGAGGAGGGAGGGAGAGAGAGAGGGAAAGAGAAAGAGGGAGGGAGTGAGAGAGGAAGAGAGGAGGGGAAGAGAGAGGGGGAGAGAGAGGGGGAGAGGGAAAGGGAGGGAAAAGAGAGGGAGGGAGGGGGAGAGGGCGAGGGAGAGGGAGGTGTGAATCACTGGAAACACACGACACTTGAATCTCACCTTTGGAGTTCCTGATGTTCAGCTCTGGAATACGACATGCCTCAGCATTGATATGATTGGTCCTTCCCAGTAGGGTGGCCACGCCCTCTACGAAACCGATACGGCAGGCAATGTGGAGGGGAGTGTTCCCATCACGATCGCACACGAGGGGATTGGCATTGGCCTTGAGGAGGTACTGGATCACCTTCTTCTGCCGTGTGAGTACAGCAAGATGCAGAGGAGACTGAGGAGAGTGGTTGTGGTTTGGGAGAAATCAATGAATATTGCACAGAGTAAATACAAATACTACACAATACAATTCACCCACAAAGAACCTGAACATGTCTTGTTGGTAAAGCCCAGCTTTATACATATACATGTTGTAATTTTGTCAACCACAATATACACAAATATCTCTATTTTGCTGTGTATGCAGATATGCACTCTCAAACTATGAACATGAATAGTTTTCTGTGTTGGATGATGATCATCATCATTACTGATCACTCTGTACACACTTCTGTCTGTGAATATAGTTTTCCTGACTGATGATGCCCCTGTATGGTAGGCTGGGCGGATTATGCTCATAAAATTACCTATTATGCTATTCCCCAATTCTCTGAATAACACCTATTATTCGCGTTAACAGTACCTATTATTCCTGAACATTACCCATTATTCTCACATGTCAAACATCAATTTTGCCAAACAGAACAACTACACAACAAGAACAATACAGCAACAAATAAGTGATTACTGATGCCACCGCTGCTAGTACTTGGACTCGTCTGAGTCGTCTCAAGAACGTCAGCCACTTCGATTGATTCAGCCTCAGCCATTGCATGTACACAACACGTGTCCGTCGTGTCGATTATTATTCCTGCATTATGCTCGATGCTGCATAGTCCCTATTATTCCCAATCCGCCCAGGCCTACTGTATGGCCATTTTGCCCATGCATTTGCCTATGAATTTCATTACCATTTGTGCATGTGCAGATTGGTGATCTGAACATGAACATATGTCTTTCTAAACCCAGTCATGTAGCCTCGGTTCCCAGGCCTTCCCCGTTGCGCATAATTGTGTGCGTTCATTGTGCGGGGGAGGGAAAGATTTGAAATTGGGGGATGAAACATCACGTGAGGGGTAGACGTTGGGTAGACGCGCTAGCGTGCGCCGCTGTTGACCTCATCACAAATTCTTATATACTCGCGAGAGCTGAGATGTTCGACGTACGTGGCTGGTGAGTATGGAGTATATATACGCTACGCTTACACTGGCGTAAGTCTAGCTCTATTCTCGAGCGAGAAACTTAGTTAGTGACTTCGTTGTCAACGGGGCGCGCGCAACGCGTCATCCCTCACGTGATGTTTCATCCCAGGCCTTCCCCGATTTTAAAAACGCAGATCTATGCGCAACGGGGAAGGCCTGGGAACCGAGGCTACCAGTCATGCACATAATGTTCACCATCAAAATACCCTCAATCTTAACCCCTTCTTCCCTCCCCTCTCCTCCCCACTGCAGGTGGCAATGGATACATCAATGACTACCCCACAGGTCGATTCCTAAGAGATGCCAAGCTCTACGAAATTGGAGCGGGAACGAATGAAATCCGCCGCCTAATTCTTGGACGTGCCTTTAACAAACTCTTTGAGCAATAATATATTATACAGAATGTTTATCAACTCTTCTGACACGATATCTGTCATTGATTTCCATGTACAGCAGTTTGTGTGTTTTAAATGTGTTGGATGCCAGCACTTGTGCTTTGTTACGTGAGAACAAGATTTGCAATTAATGCCATTAATGCAGATATAGATTTATTAAAAGTACTGCAGACATCACTCAGTCCAAATTATAAAACGCCGTCCGTAGCTAACAACCAATCCAATCACTGCCCTCGCGTGCGTGGTGAAGTATTTACCGCCGCACGCGCACGTGTTGTGTCTGGCAAAAAGCGCGCGCGCGTGCACAGTGTCTATAAAGTCCTGCTCGTGCAGGGACTAGCTGCATTTCGTGTTTTCGCAGCAGGAGCAGCTCCTACTTTTTCTTCAACTAGAGCTACTGCAAATAATTCTGTACAACGCAAAGGAAGGAATATCTTCACAAACAATGTCTCGATCACTGCACGTGATGCTAGTAGCCCTCCTGGCTATGTGGATTGGAGATATGGCCGCAGGTAACAATAGTGCATACAAAATATTAACTGTTACATTTTGCATGTCTTGTTAAAAAAGTTATAATTCCATGCATTAATATATGATTTCTTCAGCTGAGAGTAATATCAATCGGTCGTGCAGCGTGTCATGTGAAGTGGGCTCAAAATAAATTATCATCACCATCTGCCTCACAAAATATTTTTTAATCCAGGCCCTCATATGAGGCTGTCATTTTGATACTAAGTTAAGAGTATGCTATATGTAGTAACATATGATATCACCTTGTAAGTTGTAATAACCAAAAGATCATCAAATCATCTATGGTGTCATGAATATTATGTTTGTTAATATGATACATACAAGGTTTTAGATTTGCATAACTTTGAATTATCCAATCAGATTACAGAACGCTAGGATCCTTATTTTCCGTAGAGTCCTAGTTCCTAGGACTCTATAGTTGGTCTCTGGCTTACATGAATTACAGCAGTCACGCGCAGCTTGTGCGACTTACGCGTGGCTCTACAACTGTATCTACGATCTACATAGCGACGCGCGTCGGTTTGAATCTTATTGTCCAATGAATTTACAGCACGCAAATCTAAACAGGTTAGACGTGGCGCGTAGGGATCTACGTGATTTAAAAGGCCTCGGGCACTTAGTAGCGTCCTTGCACCACGTCTAACCTATATAGATAGATTTGCCTATGAATTATAGTCCAGATCCCAATCAGTTATGACCATCAGCTTCACAAAATATTAATCCAGGCCGTCATTTTGATACCAGTTAAATCATATTATTAGGTTGCCATGTCATTACATACAAGGTGTAGATGGTGAGTCGTTTTAAAGAAAATTGAGCGGCATCAAATGGAATTTAAACACACAAGACTCTGTATATGTGCAGTACCAACTTAGCCACTTGAAGCTGACAAACCAGTGAATAATGTGTGTGTGCAGGTGCCACTGTACATGTAACATGATGTACCTGTTTGTAGTTGTTGAGGCAGTCAACGACTGGAGTTTCTGTTGGTGGTAGTTGAGGGAGGACGTCCAGGAGCTGGAGGACTACATCTTGATGGTTGTGGATGATGGCTAGATGGAGGGCACTGGAGGGAGAGGGAGGGAGGGGGAGGGCGGGAAAAGAGAAGGAAGGAAGGAGAGAGGGAGGGAGGAGGGAGGAAGAGAGGGTGGGAGGGAAGGAAAGAGGGAGGGGGAGAGAGGGAGGGAGGAACAGTGGGGCAGAAAGAAGGAACTTGTAAGTAAAGTGTGAAAGAAGAAAGAGAATAATGGATGAGCTTACGTGTCTCCTTCTTGGTTCTGCACGGCCGTGAGGCTCCTCTGGGCAGCCAGCAGGTAGCGAACATCTCGAGTGGTGGCCCATGCAAGAAGAGCACTGAACATACGCTCGCACACTTGGAATGCAGACTGCATGGAATGGGAATGAGACCAATTATCAGATTGTTTATATATACTTGTACTCGGTAAAATCAGATGAACCAACACACACATACACAAAGAAGCTCGTATTTATGCCTTAAGTTGGCAAGCTCCCTCCCTCTCTCCCTCCCTCCTTCCCTCCCTCCCTTCCTCCCCCCCCCCCCCCCCCCCCCCACCTGCTGTCTCTCCCTGATAGCCTCCATGGCTGCCTGAGTCTCGGCCTCCGAGGAAGGATTAGGGGAAGGTCCCTCGCCAGCATCTGACCAATCAGATAAGAGACAATATCATCACTTCATACAAAATAGATGTAGATTCCTATCATCACTCATTCATTTTACATTCCTAAATATGTAAATATTGATTTGTCCCTAACTGCTATATCGCAAGTGGTCATTACGTACATGTAAAGTTATCACAAATAGCCAAAATGTTATCACAAATAGCCTAAATGACGGAAACACTAGATCTATCAACCAACATCAATGCCAAGTCATTAAAGATCCTAAAAAAACTCAGGATCCAGCTGGGATTCGAACCCAGGACCCTCTGATTACTAGTCAGACACTCTTACCACTGAGCCACTGGATCTCTTGTGGCAGAGGAGTGTAGGATTGATGTTAATATCCTAAGGATTGAGTTCAAACCCAGACAATGACTTGGCTACACAGGCAAGGCATATACAACATGCAAAGTACGTTACACTAAAACTCCGCATGACCACTATAACCCAGTATCACAAGAGTATACATGTACATGGCAACACAGTCAGACACTTTGTACATTGTACAATAAGATGAGAGGCAATATCATATCACTTCATACAAAAAGAGATTCCTATCATCACTTATACTCATTGTAACAAACTTTTCCCAGAGAACATATACATACACAAGTCCCTATAGTTGTTGTGTCACTAACTGCTATGTGGGCAGGTGGGGTGTAGGGTATGTGTACCTCGTATTCCAGAGTCTAGGGTCTCAGTGTCTGCAAAACCACTTTCTTCTTGTTCTAGATCCACCATGGCTACAGGAAGAGTGGGGAGGAGAGAGGAGGGAGGGAGGGAGGGAGGGAGAGAGGGAGGGGAAGAGAGGGGAGGAGGAAGGATCATGTAAGGAAGGAAACAAAACATATATGTACATGTAAATGTCTAATTTCATGACCACTAAGTCTAATATTACCCCTGCCCCCTGTGTGGGGGCACTAAGTCTAATATTACCGCTGCCCCCCTGTGTGGGGGCCCAAGTCCAATATTACCCTGCTCCCTGACTTACTCTTTCTGTTCCCTCCATGAGAGGAATGATGTGGAGGTTGGAGATGAGATGTACCCCCACGACCTGCGGCCCCCTGGGGAAATTTATGGGCCCCTGTGGCCCCTGGAGCTTTCTGTCGGGAGCTGTCCACTAGAGAGAGAAGAGAGATCAGTAAAAATACACCCTCCTCCATGTCACCACAGATACAGTGGCAGTGGTAGGAGTACATGAAAAAAAGGTGTGCAAAGAACCAAGCAAACAGTGGACAGCTGTTTCAGTTGGCTCTCATCAACACAGAATATAGCAAGCTGTGTATATGTGTAACATGTGTCAATTTTTTCAGCAATGATAAACACAACAATTAAGGCGTATTTCATTTCAACCCAGAAGACCATCATTGGTAACTGAGATGTTGATGCAGTGTTTAATCTAGACATGCGTCCTTGAGGGGGCAAAATTAATAATTGTAGAAACTTGGGGGGGCATATTTGGCAGGGTGGGAGACGGATCGTTGATGGTGTCATATGCTTGGGGGGGCAGCTGAAATCCTTGGGGGGGCATTTGCCCCCCTGCACTCCCCTTGGATTAAACCCTGTGATGTATAGAAGGTGCTGCAAGTAGAGGCTCTGGGACAAGCTCTTATACTCTAACAGCACCTTTTATGTACATTGTACATTGAACAAGTATATAGCCTTTACTCAATGTGAGTAGGGTAGTGTGGATATCATTACACATGCACAAGTATTGTACATATACAGCGGAACCTCTCTAATCAGGACACCCTAGAAACTTACACATGTAAGTGTGTAGTTAATGGTATGACTGATATACATGTAATGTACATACATACACGTACATTGTAAAGCTAGGCTGTATGTAACTGAGCAGCTTCTTGTATGTGTACATGTAGGTACACATTGTGTGAATTACTGCCAACTACATTATATACATGTAGCTCGAACAGCTGTCAACCATTTGCTGTACAGACATGTACCTTGTTTTCGCGTACATATATCATGACACAGTCAACACAGTAACGACCCTCTTACTACATGTACTTACACTCCACTTCGCTGTACTCGGGGTCAACCTTCTCCTCCTTGACACGAACATGGTCCCTCGGTGTGAACTGGAGGGCCTGGGGGTTGTAGCCAGACATATAGTGGCCGGGATGGTGTTGAGGGTGCTGGCCATAGCCCTGCATGAACCCAGGTTGTTGTTGGGGCGTGGCTCTGTGAGGGGGGGAACAGTGACATCATACACAGCGTCCACCTGGTACAGTTTATTTCGAAAATGAAAAAGATTACTTTGTGTTGTGTCACGTGCTGCCTTGTGTGTGTGTGTGTGTGTGTGTGTGTGTGTGTGTGTGTGTGTGTGTGTGTGTGTGTGTGTGTGTGTGTGTGTCTTCTTTCACTTGGCTCCTTCCTTCGTACTTCTAATACGGCTAGTGTCCTACAGTGGAACCCCTCTATAGCGGCTACCCTTGGGAAATGGCATTTTGGCTGTTATAACGGAGGTGGCTGTTGTAGAGGGGTTTTTATACAGGGGTTAAGTTAAATCGGGACCAGGGCTATTGGCCGTTATATAGCAGATGGCTGTTGTTGAGGGGTGGCTGTTACCACTGTATGAACAATCGCTTCAAGAGATGCTGAGAAAGGCAAGGCAACACAACGCAACAGAAAGGCAAAGCAACACAACACAACTTGCCCAAAACAGTCATTTTTCAAAGAAAAATTGGCTGCCTCGGGTGGGACTCGAACCCACGACCATCAGCTTCCCAGGCGATGCTCTTACCAACTATATATATATATATATATCTTACCTTACGACAGGCATTTGCTGAGGAGGGTAACCATTATGAGCGCCAGGCATGCTCCCTGGCCCCATTCCATTCGGATATCCACCACCTGGCCCCATTCCATCCTGGGCTGTAAGACTGCTGACGTCTGGCATGGGAGAAGTGGAACTTGGGAATGAAGGGAGGGAGGGGATAGAGATGGATCCGAGGGAACCGAGGGAGCCGAGGGAACTGTGAGCGGGTCCAGTCATGTCGAAAATGTCAGGCACCCTGGGGGAAGGGGGAGGGGGAGGGGGAGGTGGGAGGGAGAGGAGAGAGAGAGATAGAGAGAGAGGGGGGGAGGGAGAGAGGGAGGGAGGGAGAGAGGGAGAGGGGGAGAGGGAGAGGGAGGCACATACAATTATACATGTACATACATTGTATGTGCAGCAGTTTCAGACGAAGATCTATATGCATGTAGTTACAAGTGATGGAAACTTACCCCAGGGATGAATTATTTCCCCTCCCAGGTCCCCCGGAATAGTCTTGGTTCCCCCCTCCGCCCCCTCCGTCTTGAAATAACCCTGTGAATGACCCCCCAAAGTCACCGAGCCCTGGAGAGAGAGTCGAAATCACACCCACCCATGAAACTACATCACACACACACACACACACACACACACACACACACACACACACACACACACACACACACACACACACACACACACACACACACACACACACACACACACACACACACACACACACACACACACACACTAACCAGCTGCTCCCTTGAAGAACCCTCCTCCCATGCCAGCTCCTCCATCACTGAAGAAATTGCTAAAGTGTTGCAGCTTCTTCCGCCGTTTTTGACCAATACGTTCTTCATCTGCAGTGAGAATGCACACTACCCTAATTAGAGCACCCTCTAGCATGTCCTGATTAGTGAGGTGTTCTGATTAGCAAGGTGTCCTGATTTCAGAGGTTTAAATGTAAGGATGCCAGTTGTTCCACAGTGTCCTCATTTCAGAATGTCATTACATGCATGTACAACATGTACATGACAAATCACTCCATGAGATGCTTAGAAAGATAGAAAGGCGAGGCAACACAACAGAAAGACTAAGCAACACAACACAACTCGCCCAAAGCAGTAGAAAAATTGGCTGTACAGTATGTGATTTACCAAACTCTTGAGGTAGAAAGAGGAAGGGCTTAGGTTCAGAGGTCTCGTTATCTGATGGTCGTCGTAGTGATATGTTGACCTGTACAGGCCTCTCGATGGCCAGGTTGTAGAACGCTGGAGTTTGGAACACAATGGCATACTGTGTGGGGGGGGGAGAGAGGGGGGGAGGGAGGGAGGGAGGGAGGGAGGGAGGGGAGGGAGGGAGGGAGGGAGGGAGGGAGGGAGGGAGGGAGGGAGGGAGGGAGGGAGGGAGAGAGGGTGAGAGGGAGGGAGAGAGGGAGAGAGGGAGGGAGAGAGGGAGGGAGGAGGGAAGCAGAGGGGGAAGGGGAAGGAGAAGAAGAGGGAGGGAGAGAGGGATGAAGAGAGAAAGTTACACATGTACATGTACATGAAAACTTAAGAACAAGCCAGGATGTACATTGTATATAATACAGGGACATGTATAAACCCTCTACATGTTTGCTATACACGTCTGTCCTGCACAGAAGTTAATTCAGAGTCTATACTGCCAAGTATATATCATGAAATAATCAAACCAAGAGACTCGCAAAGCAATACAATACAACACAACTCACCCAAGACAGTTATTTTCAAAGAAAAAAACTGCCTCAGGCGGGACTCGAACCCGCGACATACTGCGTACTAGGCAGATGCTCTACCAACTGAGCTACCGAGGCAGCTCAGCTGGCTGGGGACAAATCACACACACAAAGCAACACAACTCAAGGCAAAGCGTCTCAACCTGATGAACAGGCTAACTCAAACTTAGTATAGAGAAGAAGACCGGGAAATTAATCACCAAGACGCCAAACTTCAAACTAAGTAATATACATGAAATAATCAAACCAAGAGACTCGCAAAGCAATACAATACAACACAACTCACCCAAGACAGTTATTTTCAAAGAAAAAAAACTGCCTCAGGCGGGACTCGAACCCGCGACATACTGCGTACTAGGCAGATGCTCTACCAACTGAGCTACCGAGGCAGCTCAGCTGGCTGGGGACAAATCACACACACAAAGCAACACAACTCAAGGCAAAGCGTCTCAACCTGATGAACAGGCTAACTCAAACTTAGTATACAATGTAGATGCGTGTAATGCTAGTCACCGTGTGAAGTAGGAGTTGTATTCTACAGTGTACTAGCTGACCTGATGGTGGACGTCATTAGGGCCAAATCTTCCTTTGGCAGTCCATGGCTGTACTGGGTGGAGGGTGCTGTCATGTCGTTCCTCGTAGAATATCACCTCGATGTCATCTGGTGAGGGAGGAGGGGGGGGGGGGGAGGGAGGGAGGGAGGGAGGGAGGGAGGGAGGGAGGGAGGGAGAGGGAGAGGAGGGGAAAGAGGGAGAGGGAGAGGGAGGAGGGAGAGGGGAGGGGGAGAGGGAGAGTGAATATGAATGTGGGTATAGTGGAAACCTAACATGTAATTAGCACACCTTATAGTAATAATAATTTTTGTAGTTTACTACCCCAACCTCACTTATTAGGACACTACCTTATCCCCCTAGTGTAGGGTATTCTCACACACACACACACACACACACACACACACACACACACACACATCCTGCTGGAACCAACAAACAACTAGTCCTGAACCCAATTTCTAGACCCCAGCCCCGAGGACAGTGACTTACTCTTCTGTACTTTATCACACAACAAGAAGACATCGTCTCCTCCTCTGACACTGCCACTGGTCTTGTCCAGTCGACAGATCTTTAGAGTACCAGCCGAGGGGGCCTCTGTAGGAGGAGGAAGGGAGGGGGAGGGAGGGGAGAGAGCAATCATACTCGCAGGAGGCCTACATGTTGTATATTAAATATGTGTCAGCGATTTTTCTAGGAAAACATTTCGGGTGGGGGGTTAAACTAGTAATCACATGTACTTACTGCTGTCGTTACTAGGTACAAAGGGAGTTAAACTAGTATTTACTGCTGTCATTACTAGGTACAAAGGGAGTTAAACTAGTATTTACTGCTGTCATTACTAGGTACAGAGAGAGTTAAACTACTAATCACATGTACTTACTGCTGTCATAGACTTTGTGGGATATGACAGGATCAACAGGAATGGTGAACCTCCCATGTTCATCCATCAAGAAGGCCTACAGCAATATCATTGGCAGTGAAGTAATGTTGCAACAATACTCCATGAGATTAGAAAGACGAGGCAAGGCAACACAGCACAAAGCAACACAATGCAACTTCCCCAAGGCAGTTATTTTTCAAAGAAAAAATTAGCTGCCTCGGGTGGGACTTGAACAGACACTCATGGAACTGACCTGGAAACACAGTCGTACTACAGACAGGTTCATGGTCTTAGCAATGGACTCAGCTTCCTGGCGAAGAGCTTTCTTATCCTCTGTGGAAATATAGAGAACATGGACATGGACAGAGAGGAGCCTCTTGCTTCCCTCTCCCTCTCTCCCTCTCCCTCTCCCTCTCCCTCTCCCTCCCTAACATCTTACCCTTATTTCATAAAGTAGACTATAAGAGGTTACATTGTATCTCACATACATTGTATCACTTGTTCATCCCTCCCCTGCTCTCTCCCTCTCCCCTCCTTCCTTCCTTCCCCTCGATCCCTTTCTCTCACCTTCATTCCTCTTTTCTTCTCACTATCTCACCTTCTTATACCTCCTCTCTTCTCCCTCCCTTCTTCTCTCCCTCACTCCCTCCCTCTCCCTCCCTCCCTCCCTCCCTCTCCTCTTCCTCCCTCTCCTTCCCTCACCCTCTCCCCCTCCCTCCCTCACCATCACTAAGCTGCATGTCAGTCTCCATATCTCCGACAGAGGTAAGGCTGTTGGTCATCTGAGACATCTGAGTGAGGCGGTGGGTCAGGACCTCGGGCACCTTCTTCTTTGTAACATGCAGAATACCAAGGTTGGGGAACCTGAGGGGGGGGTGAGGGGGGAGAGGAAGGGGGAGAGGAAGGGGGAGATGGGAGGGAGAGGAGAGGAAGGGGGAGAGGGGAGAGGAGAGGAGAGGGAGGGGGAGAGGAGAGGGAGGGAGAGAGGAGAGGAAGGGGAAGAGGAGAGGGAGAGGAGAGGAGAGGAGAGGGAGGGGAAGAGGATGGGGTAGGAGGGGAGAGAGGGGAGAGGAGGGGAGAGGAGAGGAGAGGAGGGGAGAGGAGGGGAGAGGAGGGGAGAGGAGGGGGATGGGGAGGGGGAGGGGGAGGGAAGAGGGGGAGAATAAAAGGGAGGGGGAAGGGGAGGGAAGGGGAGGGAAGAGGGGGAGAGGAGAGATGATAAGCTTCCATTTACAAGGAAACAACATCAAAGCACTTGTACAGCCTTGTTTCCCTAGCTACCTGTACACATACCCACAAACACACACACATACATGTACATGTCCATTGAAGCCATACACAGCAGGCATACATGTATGTACATGTACATGTAATCACACGTCATCAGATGTAATGACACATCATCACACATCCGATACCTCGTAAACAAAACAACGCATCACAATATCCCGAAGTCCCACTATGAGAAATTTGCCCAACAATTCCTTTGTTAGAAATATACATGTACTTACATGTACATGATAGGGGTTCACATTCAGTAGTACTATGGACAGACTACATGTATATCAGGGTTTAATCTAGACATGAGTCCTTGAGGGGGGAAAATTAATAATTGTAGAAACTTGGGGGGGGGGGCACCTTTGGCAGGGCAGGAGAGGGATTGTTGATGGTGTCATATGCTTGGGGGGCAACTGAAATCCTTGGGGGGGCATTTGCCCCCCCTGCGCCCCCCCTTGGATTAAACCCTGTATATACAAGGTAGTGGGCTGGACTGAATCAAATGCACAAACTAACTACATGTACTTCAGTTGAGTCACGTTGTGTTGCCATGTATACTCTTGTAACACTGGGTTATAGTGGTCATGTGGAGTGTGAGTGTGACGTGCTTTGCATGTCAGGGTTTAATCCAAGGGGGGGGGGGGCGCAGGGGGGCAAATGCCCAAGGATTTCAGTTGCCCCCCCAAGCATATGACACCATCAACAATCCCTCTCCTGCCCTGCCAAATGTGCCCCCCCCCCCCAAGTTTCTACAATTATTAATTTTGCCCCCTCAAGGACACATGTCTAGATTAAACCCTGCATGTTGTATATGCCTTGCCTGTGTAGCCAAGTCATTGTCTGGGTTTGAACTCAATCCTTAGGATATTAACATCCATCCTACACTCCTCTGCCACAAGAGATCCAGTGGCTCAGTGGTAAGAGTGTCTGACTAGTAATCAGAAAGTCCTGGGTTCAAATCCCAGCTGGATCCCGAGTTTTTCAGGATCTTTAATGACTTGGCATTGATGTTGGTTGATAGATCTAGTGTTTCCATCATTTGGGCTATTTGATGATAACTTTACATGTACATATATAAGCCAGTGTTTCCCATTGTTCACATGCAACGTTGTTCCATAATTTAGTGCTTCTGTTTCAACTAAATACATGTATATGAGGGGCAACAGTGAACATTTTTGGATTCCCAAGGGGGCAAATTTTCTGGGGGGAGGGCAAATTTCCTCTGCCCCCCAAGTGACCCTACCATTATCCAACACTAATTGACTTACTGGGCATACATATCTGTCTCTGGTCCAAGCTCTACGATGCATCTTCCGTCACTAGCGTTTTTTCCAACAATGGAGTGAGCATGTGGTCGTGGTGGGTCGCTATCAGATACCAGGCTTACCATGACACGAGCACGACCTCTGTACCCTACCAGCTGTGTGTGTGTGTGTGTGTGTGACAGAGAGAGAGGGGGGAGGGAGGGAGAGAGAGGGGGGGGGGGAGGGAGAGAGGGAGAGAGGGAGAGAAAAAGAGATAGAGAGAGAGGGAGGGAGGGAGGGAGGGACAGAGTATGCATACCACATAACATGACAAGTCCTTCCAAATGATGCCCACCCACAGTCCAACTACACCCCCCCCCATCCTCTTACCCTGACAGTGGGGTATGTCTTCTGCCTCCTGTGCTTCTCACTCCCCTCTCCGGGGAGCCCTCCATGACTCTGACCCTCACAGTCATATCGAAACCGAAATCCTCGCTACATAGCAGACAAGACAACAATCACACACAAACGTGAAAGTAAACACTATGTACAAGTATGTATACACATACTTAAAGTGTCACATTAAACAAATGTATGCATACATTGAATACATATATATATTGTTACACTATGTACGTGTACAGTGTACATCTGTACACACCTTTTTCCATGTACAGTGTACATCTGCATTGTATACATGTACATACATGTACAGGACTTTAATTATCCATGAGATGCTTAGAAAGACAAGGCAAGGCAACACAACACAACAGAAAGACACAGCAACACAACACAATTCGTCAAAGGCAGTTAGATTAGCAGTTAAATTAGCTGCCTCGGGTGGGACTCGAACCCATTACCGTCAGCTTTCTAGGCGACGCTCTTACCAACTGAGCTACCGAGGCAGCTCAGCTGGCTGGGCTCGAATCACATATACAATACAAAGCAACCAAAGCACCTCAACCAAAGCATCACAAACCAGATAAACAGGTGAATTCAAACTTAGTATAAAGGACTGTACATGTATGCAGGATTCGGCCCAGCCAGCTGAGCTGCCTCGGTAGCTCAGTTGGTAAGAGCATCGCCTAGCAAGCTGATGGTCGTGGGTTTGAGTCCCACCCGAGGCAGCCAATTTTTCTTTGAAAAATGACTGTTTCAGGCGAGTTGTGTCGTGTTGCCTTGCCTTTCTCAGCATCTCTTGAAGGATTGTTCATGTACATTGTATGTATTCACAAATTTGTACATGTATATACATGTACTTGCAAGACCTGAGACGATCGACGTACGTGATTTGTCAGTATATGGAGTGTATATATGCTACGCTTACACTGGCGTAAGTCTAGCTCTAATCTCGAGCGAGAAGCTTAGCTAGTGACTTCGAGGTCAACGGGGCACACACTACGCGTCACCCCTCACGTGATCCTCTCATCCCAGACCGGCCTTCCCCGATTTTAAAAACACAGATCTACCTGCAACAGGAAAGGCCTGGGAACTGAGGCTATGTACATGTACGTGTAAGCAAAGAATGTACTCATAATCATAGCACTACATAGGAAAGAGGCCATATGTATATCATGTACATGTGTATGTACAATATGTACAACATGTACAATACCTACAATACAAACATGTATGTGGTTATATACTATGAGGAAGAAAGATGGTATGTAGTAGTATAGACTAGACGTGAATTACATCATGTCTAGACATTGGGTCTCCAGGAGAGGATGTGGAGAGGAAGACTTACTGATTTGGGTTGTTCCACAATTTCAAGACGTGGTTTGCTTAGAGGAGCACTGCCAGACCCTGGTGGGGAGAGAGGGAGGGAGGGGGGGAGGGAGGGAGGAAGGGGGGGAGGGAGGGAGGGGGGGAGGGAGGAGGGAGGGAGGGAGGGAGGAAGGGGGGGAGGGAGGGAGGGAGGGAGGGAGGGGGGAAGGGAGGGAGGGAGGGAGGGAGGGAGGGAGGGAGGGAGGAGGGAGGGAGGGAGGGAGGGAGGGGGTGTAAGGGAGAAAGAGAGGGAGAAGAGGGAGGGAAGTGGGGAGGGAGGAAGAGAGTAGAGGAAGGAGAGGGAGGGAGGGAGGGAGGGAGGTGGGGAGAAGGAGAGAGAGAGGGAGAGGGGGGGAAGTGAAGGGAGAGAGGAAGGGGAGTGAGTGGGAGAAATTAACAACGTAGCTTTTTCTCAAATTACACAGAGCACTCATTCATATTTTACATAGATCAAACTGATAAACTGTAGAAATTGTACAACAAATTCTAACATCCATATTTGGTCATAACCACCCACACTGGAAACTCCCAGGGCATTAAGGTATTATTAATCGTCATAGATACCATCATGGAATGTCAAATATTCCATTATGTAAATATATGATGTCATTAAGAATGATGTAATTAAGAATTAGGTCATCCCCTTTAAACCACATGCCTCAATGTGCACTACTACATGAATTTAAAATAACTTCCAAGTAATAATATGTATTTAGTCACTAATGCTATATACATGTAGATGAATTAAGAACCATCCCAGCTGCCTCAGTAGCTCAATTAACAGGTCAGAATCACATTCAGGGTTTGGGGGGGGGGAGGGGGAAGAGGGGGCAATTTGCCCCCCACCCCCCCTGAAAGTGGCTTTGCCCCCCTGAGATGGGCTATGATCAATTCAACACAGGACAGTCTCGATACGAGGCTAGCCCCCCTCAATTTTAGGAAGTCCTTATCCCCCCCCAAACCCCCCCGAATTTTTTTCTAGAAAAATCCCTGGTCATTCCTATAAATGGTTATCATTGTGGGCCAGAAGTGTACCTACTCACATGCACAGGATAACGAAATATCGAAATATCAGTGCACATGAAAAATTAGAACTCACTCATAACATTATGGTATGTACAGTGCAGATCACACAAAACATACATGTATATAGAAAATCCAGCCTGTTGAAGTGGCTAGGTGGCTCGCTCCACTGATTAATAATTTACATGTACAAGAACACATGTACATGTATAATACAGTTAAAGGGAAATGTGATACAAAAGGATGTGGTACATTTAATAGGAAATGATAGGGAAAAGTTAATTAACACCTGAAACCAGGACAACACAGGAATAGAGAGGTGCCCTGTTTTAGGGGGTTAAACCTTAATTGTGTTTCCCTAGCATTCTTCCTAAATGTACCATGTACATACATGTACATGTACATGTACATTGAAACAAGAAATGTACATGACTTTTTAATCATCCACGAGATGCTTAGAAAGAAAGGCAAGGCAACACAACACAACAGAAAGACAAAGCAACACAACACAACTCGCCCAAGGCAGTATCTTTCAAAGAAAAAAGCTGCCTCGGGTGGGACTCGAACCCACGACCGTCTGCTTGCTAGGCGACGCTCTTACCAACTGAGCTACCGAGGCAACTCAGCTGGCTGGGCTCGAATCACATATACAATACAAAGCAACCAAAGCACCTCAACCCAAGCATCACAAACCAGATGAACTGGTGAACTCAAACTTAGCATGTACATGTGCTGCTTTAAAGACAAAGCAACGCAATACAGCATTGTAAATACACTAGCTACACATGTAGGTATACAGTGGCTCATCGTCCACTGTATTAAAGTCTTGGCATTTAATTTAAGGTTGATTTTGTTACACAATATTGTACAGGGTTTAATCTAGACATGAGTCCTTGAGGGGGCAAAATTAATAATTGTAGAAACTTGGGGGGGGGGGGGGCACCTTTGGCAGGGCAGGAGAGGGATTGTTGATGGTGTCATGCTTGGGGGGGGGGGGGGGGCAAATGAAATCCTTGGGGGGGGGGGGGCATTTGCCCCCTTGGATTAAACCCTGATTGTACGTGGTGTGGCAAATTTCCCTTGGCAAAAGCATTCAGTTCTGATCTGTCATTTATCTGATCCCCTACAGCTACCATTTATCATCTTTGAGCATGTTTCAACTTTCCCCAACCCCGTATGAGCTACTGAGGTGGATAAGCTAAATGCCACTTACCTCCTCGCGACACAGGACTGTGGGGAGCCACAGGCAAAGAAAATGAGCTGCCTCAGGTAGATGTGTATAGGATGGAGCTGGTCTACCAACTGAGCTGCCCAGGCAGATTAGTTGGGTCATGAAATATTCAGACCAAGAGACTCACAAGGCAATATAACACAACACAATGCAACTCACCTGAGACAGAGAAAAATGAGCTGCCTCAGGCGGGACTTGATCCCACGACATTCTGCAGGCAAAGCAAGCCAAAGCAAGGCAAAGCAGGCGAAGTAAGCCAAAGCAAGCCAAAGCAAGCCAAAGCAAGGCGAAGTAAGCCAAAGCAAACCAAAGCAAGCCAAAGCAAGGCGAAGTAAACCAAAGCAAACCAAAGCAAGCCAAAGCAAGGCGAAGTAAGCCAAAGCAAACCAAAGCAAGCCAAAGCAAGGCGAAGTAAGCCAAAGCAAACCAAAGCAAGCCAAAGCAGGCGAAGTAAGCCAAAGCAAACCAAAGCAAGCCAAAGCAGGCGAAGTAAGCCAAAGCAAGGCGAAGTAAACCAAAGCAGGCGAAGTAAACCAAAGCAAACCAAAGCAAGGCGAAGTAAGCCGAAGCAAGCCAAAGCAAACCAAAGCAAACCAAAGCAGGCGAAGTAAGCCGAAGCAAGGCGAAGTAAGGAGGCGAAGCAAGAAGTATGGAGGTGAAGCAAGGTGAAGCATCTCAAGACTGTACACATGAGCAGAATTCACTTTGAAGAGTGTGGGGTTTGTTTCTATACATCCTATAATTAGTTTCAGTTCGTTTAATAAGTTGTCTTAATTAGAGGGGTCACTCCCGGTAATGAAAGAGGTATATATTACTTCCCTTGTTCAAAATATTAACCTTTAACCCTTGATATCAGGACACCTCACTAATCAGGACACCTCACTAAGCAGGACACCTCACTAATCAGGACACCTCACTAACCAGGACACCTCACTAATCAGGCCACCTCACTAATCAGGACACCTCACTAATCAGGACACCTCACTAATCAGGACACCTCACTAAGCAGGACACCTCACTAATCAGGACACCTCACTAATCAGGACACCTCACTAATCAGGACACCTCACTAATCAAAATGTGGCCCCATCTTTTTTAGGATTCGGCTACTGTGTGGTGGAAATTTTCGTTGCAGAAATATTTACTAAATTGTTAAAATTGAGATATTTGCAAATAAATTTATCAAAATGCTGGCCACACTTCCATTGTGCAATAGACCATGAATTTCATTTGTAGGGATATTTTCACAGAAACACGAAATTTCAAGGACTCCACCTCAAAATTTGAAGAATCAATCAAGCCAGCTATGAATGACAACGTGTTGATGTACACGTAACTATTCATAATTGCAAATTCACACTAAATGGAAATTCATTTCATATGCTTTTCATGTGTACAATAAAGGCTGACCCTCTGCAGCTAATTTGGAGGCAGATGTTAAGCCAATCCACCGGTAGTGCCAGATGACTTCAGCTGCCAATTATTGGGGCAGCAGTGCAGCGAGTCCATAATAGTGAGGTCAATGCCAACTCTGTTTATATGTATGTTTATATGTCATCAACTGACCGACTGACCGACCGACCGTGCCAGTGTCATATGTCCCCACGCAACGTAGCCGGCCTTGCCTCTTCAGCTCGTTGTGCTCCACAAAAGGTCCTAGTACGTACTTCCACTAGCTACACTTCCACAGTATCCAATACCAAGTCGAGACGATTGGTCTTGATATGTACACGTGATTTGGCCCAGCCAGCTGAAGTGTTCCACTATCTGTGTGGTCTGACTCTGGTACTGGTTACAGTGTTCTGCGCACCTGTAAGCAGTAGTGAACTAGTCACAGCAGTGGAAGATGGCACCTTCAGTTGGTGGAGCATCTACAAAGTGTTGAGGGTTATGCTGCCCATCGAAAAGTACTGCCTTGGACAAGTCAGTCATATCGTGTAGCATTGCATAAGATTATATGCAGTATAAGTATTGAAAACTAGCATTTTTCACAGGCTCATTTCCTGACACACACACCATATCTCACTCAGTTTGCTAAACAGTTCTAGTTAGAAGACACACACATACACACATACATTGTTTGGCTGGGCATGTATTTACACACACAAGAACTGACAACCACACACACAAAGGAGGAGTGTGATAAGAAGTGTCCTGATTAGAGGGATAAGTCTGATAGTGAGGTGTCCTGATTAGTGAGGTGTCCTGATCAGTGAGGTGTCCTGATTAGTGAGGTGTCCTGATCAGTGAGGCCCTGATTAGTGAGGTGTCCTGACTAGTGAGATGTCCTGATAAGTCTGATAGCGAGGTGTCCTGACTAGTGAGATGTGCTGATAAGTCTGACAGTGAAGTGTCCTGATTTCAGAGGACACATGTGTACGTGAAAAGAATTGGTACATGATATATATACAGGGGTCATCATTTCAGAGAGAGAGTTAAAAAAAAAATGTATGTAACATGCACACAAAAAACTACATGCTATTCTAGAAAGCCTTGGGCATAAGAAAATGTCCTGATTAGTGAGGTGTCGTGATTAGTGAGGTGTCCTGAATAGTGAGGTGTCCTGATTTCGGGAGTTGCAAGGAACAAAACATGACATTTGGGCAGCAAAAATCCCTCATCAAGGCAGATAAGTGGACTAAGGAAGTAATACATGTAGTCCACGTGATGTGCAAAGTTGATACTAAGGGAGCAAGTGTACATTATAACGACAAAACAACATTTTCAGTTTGCACATTTCGGAAAATGAACCGCCCAAGAAGTTATTTATAAATAGTGACCTCAACATTATTTCTGTACACTGTACATGTAGAGTGTGTGTCTGCATGTGGTGTGTGTAGCGTGGTGTGTGTAGCGTGGTGTGTGTAGCGTGGTGTGTGTCTGCATGTGAGAGAGATAAGGTAGGGAGATGAGGTGTGTGTGTGTGTGTGTGTGTGTGTGTGTGTGTGTGTGTGTGTGTGTGTGTGTGTGTTGTGCTGCCCTGCCTTGCTATCACACACTACAAATCACAAAGCCAGGAAGCTAGGGTCAAGATTAGCAACCAAGGAAGCCTATACAAAACACATCCACCTTCCCTCTCTCTACAACCACACATGCACCTCCCTCTTCTCTCCCTCCCTCCCTCTAACACTCACCATTCATAGTTGTGTCTGGCCTAACGGGTAGAGCACTGCTCATAACGTCACGCAACAGTTGTTCAGGTACCGCCCCGATACTAGAGCCGAGTTCTCCAGCCAGGGAAGGGTTAGGGAAGTTTGTTATATGCGCGCCACCACTCAAACTCATTGAAGAGACACACACACTTATCGAGGTTGACCTCTAACCGTCTCCCTTAGCAGTTCTCGCCTGAAGAGTTGAGGTAGACAGTTGGCTATTCCAAGGGCCTCGGCGAGGTCCACTTCCTGCGTCAAATGCGCGCGAGTTGCTTCAGAATAAAACACACTCCAACAAGGCTACTGCGAGGTCGAGTGATATCACAGGCTACCACCGCGACTCAGTTAGCTTCTAGGCTTGTTCCGGAGCAACTGAAAAAGCCGCGCGGAGGTAAAATAAAAAGTCCCTCTTCGGCTAAAATCATCGGCTAATCGTTAGTACTGGGAAAAACCCAATGTCCCCAAGGGGAATTTGAAGCACGTGCTTAATTGGTTTTGGGCGAGATCCAACCAATCAGATCCCAGGATGGTAACCAAACACCGGATGTTCATTGTAAACAACGATGATGTCATAATGACGTATGCCGCAAACGTAATACATTACCGCATATCTCTAAACGTATCTAATTTAACAGCACCGGAAAGAAACCGGTTTGCAGAAAGGGGGTGGGGCTGGTGTAAACACGAGAAGAAGAAGGAATGGCGTCTCCTTTCGTTCCTAAAGGCAGAGAGGAGCTGTTACTTCGTACACCACTGACGTTCGGGTTCTCTGCCCCCAGCAACATATACCAGCCGCGCAACAGCGCTTCTGATGTAAGCAAGCAACTCCGTATTTTATAGCAGTACGCTAAGCGTATACCGTTAGACAACGCGCGAGTAAAGAATAGAGCGTGTTTTTTCATGGTTTCTTATGTAGATGGCACGTGACGGCTTCAGTGGAGGAGAATCGCGGGAACAGCAGAGAGCCAAGATCAAGAGAATGTCGAGAAACACGCCACACACAGGTAGAAGTTTCTTTTCCGGTTCAACCCACAAATCAAGGCACGGTTTACAGAACATAAAAATTGGACACTTGGCTAATAAGGAAATTTTTTACTACCAGAAACTATACACTTCATCCATAGTACTACATCATACTACAGTGGTATAGTGGTATATGCACGCTTGTCTTACTTCTATGGAAATATTGCTTCTCTGGTACTTTCCTGCTAAAACGTCATGTCCATATGCATTGTGAAAATGCTACGCTACTTGTCACATGGATCGGAACTGGACAGCATACATGCATATATAGATGAGATGGGAGTATTTCTTGTTGATTGTAGCGTTTCTGCTCTTCTACTACCCTCTTATTGGGATCCTGATATGAGGATACTTTGATAAACAGGACACTTTTCTCCCTCAAAATGTAGCATTTTCCCCCTCTATCAGGACACCTAACAAATCAGAACACTTATCAGGACACTTATCGGGACATCTCGCAAATCATAACACTTTCTGTTCTGCCCCAAATGATCGAGGTTCCACTGCAAATGATCCAGTTCCTGTCTTCTACTTGCAGGTCGGGTTAGGCCTTTAAGAGGACTAACTGACGAAAGAATCTGTTCGGTGGAAGACAACCTCTCCCGGCCCCGCCCCATGTCGGCCCTGACCAACAGGGACCTGGGGAAGGGGTACAGACCACCGGGGAGCTCAAGATACTCGGCCAACTCCAACAAACACATTTTTGCCGTTGGAGTAGGTAAAAAAAGGAAACTGAGCTATTAATAATTATTTTCGTATTCAGTTCCTTTCTGAAAGAGCTTTTCTCATTGTTTGTAGCATTAAGTGATTTCAGAAGTAGTGGAGAATGAATCCTCTAGAAACACTGGTTACAGTCTGAATAAACCTGCTGGTTACATTACATAAAAACCATTTATATAAACATGCAAGGGCGTAGACAAAGGGACTAAAGCCATGTATCATAATTATCTCACATAACCGATGATGGATGATGATTGCCTCACAGTTTCTTGCGTAGCTCCTTCAGGCAGAGAGCAACAGTAGGTGCACATGAATATCATTAAAAGTTCGCTAGCCCCCCCCCCAATTTTAAAAGTTGTCTACGCCCTGATAAAGTTATTGGTTACAGTATGTGTAAGTCCATTTATTCTGCCAAATGGAACCTCTCAATCCACATTTCCTTAAAACAAAAAACGGTATTATATATACATCTCCATGATTAATGAGGTTTCCTAAATTCAGGGGTTGATATGTATATACACAAATCATAGGACTAAGAACAGGGGGGGCTCCCCTCTCATAATTACCCAGCTACTTATCAGAGTCAACCATATGCAACCCAGTAGACAGTAAGAGTTACTGGTCAGTAGACAAATTAGTCAGGTTTGGCCTCCCCAATATTTTTATCTTCCCACTCCACTGCAAATATGGCAGCTCTTTATTAAGGTGGCCCCTTATTTCAAAGGTCAATATTACTTTATCTGTACGCTGCAGTTCCAGTGACATATGCATGGAGAGATGAGTTGCTGAGGAAAGCTCAGAAGGCCATTGATAAAGCTCTCGGCCGGGACAAGTCTCCCTCCAGACCTCAGAGCAGGCAGAGCTCAAGAGGAGCCCCCAGACAGTTCGACCACCTCGACGACAAATCTGTGAGTGATTATGTCCACCAAATATGAATCCTCACATGATGAGAGGGGGATATATGTAAAGTATTGACTTCCTGTATGTATATAAAATATTAAGACCAAGTGACTCACGAGGCAATACTACACAACACAATACAAATTAGTCATTTTCAAAGAAAAATGAGCTGCCTCAGGTGGGACTCACCCACAACATTCTATGCTTATAACCTCACGTAGTTTATGCATGAGCTACTTTGTATATATAGTGTACTGTTTAGTGGGAAACTTTAGTGTAAACATTGTGGGCCATGCGTACAGCATGAAATCAGGACACATCTCATTGACCAGGACACCTTTATAGCTTTGTGTAGACACGCCTATTAATCACGAGCGAAAAATGGGCGTGGTAGAGTTGTGTGTATTGACCTGTACCTCAGGAATGTGAAGTTATGTAACAAATGGGTGGGTGTAACCTGCATGGGCGTGGCCTGCTGAGTCTGGTAACCTCACCTACTGCGTATGCGGTTTACACGGAATGTATAACATGAGATTTTTCCATCCGACAATCTGATTGGATAGCACTGCAACAGGTACAGGTTGACATACACAACTATACCAGCTCTATTTTTTGCTCGTGATTAATGAGCATGGCTATGCGAGGCTAGTTACCTTTGTCCACGTGGGACAGGTGCCCTTGTCAATCCCATGTAACAGTACATGAAATCAGGACACGTCTCATTGACCAGGACACCTCCAACGAGTGTCCATATCAGACACCCATTGGGCACCCACTATACATGTGTACTTCACTCCCACACACAACAAAAAGTCCCAATCGATGAAGTGAATCATACCTGTGATCATCAAAGACTCTGAAATAACAATGTCATCACCTCCTACAGTGGAGTATATGTAGTGCCTCCTACAGTCAATATCATGGTGTATTCCTGTTCCTGTACCATATGTCATGTACAGATCCTTTCAACACATCCATCATTTCTTGTACATTTCATATGTAGTGTGTGGTGAAGCCATATGCAGTTCCTGTTTTTAATAGTATGTCAATGGCCTATTTAATTCATCCATTCTCCTTAATCTCTGTGTATCTAAAGAGGCATTGTTCAGGAATTGGAAACGTTAAAATGTATATTGACATGTACATCATATATATATATATATAGACTATTTTGACCAATGAAAAATGCAGAACCCTCAGTACCACACGTGGTAAATACTTTTCCAGACCTGCAGAGGCAGAGACAGCATATCAAAAGTGGGGGGCCTCAAGCCCCCCCTGCCCCCCCAGGTTCTCTGCCTCTGACCTGGAAATAATAAGATTAGTTATTGTATGTCAGTCCCATTCCTATACACAGAGTCTCTGATACCCATTCTGCTCCCTATACCTTTATATGCAGCTGCTAGATATGATGTGTCAAATTTTACACACCGACTCCATCCCAAGATGTCAGGAATGGCTCAACAACGCTCCAGAAGATCGTGAGCAGTTTTCATTTGTGCATAAATTCACTTTTGTATGATGTGAACACTGTAAACAATTGGTGCACGGAGACATAAACAATTTAAAGGCTACATATAGAGTATGACTTTTTAATCGTCCATGAGATGCTTAGAAAGAAAGGCAAGGCAACACAACACAACAGAAAGACAAAGCAACACAACACAACTCGCCCAAGGCAGTTATTTTTCAAAGAAAAAAGCTGCCTCGGGTGCTACCAAGGCAGCTCAGCTGGCTGGGCTCGAATCACATATACAATACAAAGCAACCAAAGCACCTCAACCAAAGCATCACAAACCAGATGAACTGGTGAACTCGAACTCAGTATGCACGTGTAGTGGCTCTTGAGAAATTCTTGACTACTTCTATCCCTTAGAAAAGGACATTGTTCTGAATATGATTCGCACAGCAACACTCGGGGAAGAGGGATTGGAGGATCTCCCAACTAGGCCTCCCTCGAGGTAGAGTGTATAAGGAACTGTCTAATTATGACTCCTGAAATGAGGACATGTCAATAAATAGGACACTTTTTACTGCCCCAAATGTTGTTTTCTTGTGTATTTAAACCCCTGAAATCGCTAATAAGGACACCTCATTAATCGGGACACCTCACTATTCAGGACACCTTGACACCTCACTAATCAGGACACCTCCTTAATCGGGACACCTCACTAATTAGGACACCTCACTAATCAGGACACCTCGCTAATCAGAACACCTCACTAATCAGGACACCTCGCTAATCAGGACACCTCACTAATCAGGACACCTCGCTAATCAGAACACCTCACTAATTAGGACACCTCACTAATCGGGACACCTCACTGATCAGGATGCCTCACTATTCAGGACACCTCACTAATCAGGACACCTCACTAATTAGGACACCTCACTAATCAGGACACCTCACTAATCAGGACACCTCACTATGTTACTCCATCTCAATAGTCCACAATATTGGTATTAAAGTGTACATGTATTGTATTTCAGGTTGTGGGGCTGCACTATTTACAAACAGTAAAGTTAGTGTGCTTCTCTGTACACATGCACTTGTACATGACCAGGTATGTGTGGCGACCACAGCAATCACGTCGCCACTCAGACCCTCTGCTGGGGGAGAGTCTGGATCGCCTCTCACTCAACGCTCATCCTCGATACATCTTCAGTCAGCTGGAGGGGGTGGGGAGAGAAGGAGGGGTCACCAGCGGTGGTGGTGATAGATTAGGTCTCCCCACGATACCTGGGACTCCCGGAGAGGATGCCATGGTTCGTTGTCTCAACAGCCCCTTTAATCATTGCACGACTGTGTTTCACTCATTGCATTGGCACACTGACAGACAATTTCTCTGATATTGCTATATACTCAAGTAGATGAGATGATATAGTAGAGGTCCTTATACAAGTACAGTGAGGATGCTCTAAAAAGGGGCACCTTTTGTTATCACCAGTGATTTTTAGAAAAGATTGGGGTGGGTGGGGGGGGGGGCAGGCAAATTGTGACTTATGAAAATAGAGGAGTGCAGTTGTTAACTGTTGAGTCTGGCTGCTGATCGAGGCCTAGCTCAGGAGAGGGGGACAAAGCATATTCAGGGGACCAAATTTCCCCCCCTTGCCCCCTTCCCCTTGAAAAAAGCCTGAATTCACAATCTGGAATCTCAGCATGTCCAGATTAGAAAGGTTCCTCATATTCAACCTCTCTCCTCTTTGATGTACATACACACACGTCATTGTCTCCACACAGAGTGTGTTACACAGTAGCAAGAGAGCGAGACAGGTGAAGTTAGCACTGTCCCAAGATGCAAGCACACAACTAGACAAGTCGGAGGTCGGTGTGTATGACTCTACTGCTGCCAGAACATCTGCGAGGAACAATGAACAGAGACTTAAGGAGAAAACAAAACCAAAAAGAAAGAAACAAAGTGAAGATCCATCATCGGAGAAGACTCTACCGCCACTTCATCCAAACAAAGAGACATTGAAGCACCAGAAACAACCACACTCCAGTATCAGTCAGGAGAGTTCAACCCAACCCAGAGCCCGGAGGGATCAAAGTAGAGTACAGTATACCTCCCACTAGAGAGACAGAACAAGTCCTTATATTAGTTATGTTGCACATGTATTACCTGTGAACACATTTAATTGACTGAATAAATTTTAATGCCTATTATATTGAGAATCTATGTTTTAGAGAATGTAGTAAAATACTGTAAAATTCATTAACCATAATGTATCCTTTCTTCTGTGACAAACATGCTTGCAGGTGATATGCTGTTAACTGCAACACTTCCATAAGAAAAGTGCCTGCATACCATTTCTACATATTAATAATTATAATTAATTGAGTATTAGCTTTGAGCAGTGAACTGTTTGAGCCTGGTGGAATTTATATGACTGTGTACCAGTGATTCCCTAGAAGGGATTAAGGAGTAGACCCACACCACGTATAATGATGATTGAAGTAATAAAACATACTAATTGAACAACATACTATACCCTATACTAAAGTATTGAGATAGTCTTACACTGTTGTCATGGAACTGGATAGGCCTACTTTGAACTGATCAGTAACTAGGTATATATATGGCATACACATGTGAGTGGTGTACTCTACACCTCTCCCTGAGGAATAGCATTCATGGGATGTGGGAACAATTCATTTGCAGCCACTGAAGGCTCTTTATGGAATGTGAGATTGAAGTAAGAGTTGGATCATATAAGTATACTGTGTCACAGGGTGTGTGTCAGTATATAGTATTTGAGTGAGTGAGAGAGTGCGTGAGCTACTGCTATTTAGAGTGAATTCAGATAGGTTTTCAGGAGAAGCAAAGAACAGAGCATATTTATCGTTCACTGTCATCATTAAGTTTGGGATTATGGCTGTGTGTGTGACTGTTGGCTGTAGCAATGCCAGGTTGCTAGCTATAGTTGGTCTATTTCTGTCTCTCTGTTATCTGTCGGCAGCAACACAGGATGATGGGCTGTTTGAAAGCTTCACTAATGATGCCATGTCTGATTTGAACTCTGTGTTTCACCAACTGAAGGGCTTTACTACCTCCATTGGTGATGTCCAACAAGTGAACAGACGACAAACTGCAGAAAATATCTCAAACACAACTGACATATGCAGCGATCGTTATTTCAGTGCTCGATTTAATCAATTGGAATTCTCCTGTTTGAACTCTCTTGCCAATCTCAGTGTAGCCAATGTAACATACCTAGCCTCAGAGGGAAGTGTGAGTGATATAGACAATGTCTGTCGAGAAGGCTGTGCCGGTGTGTTTTTAGACCATGATGAGATCTGTCCAGACTTTCTGCCCAACTTTTCATCTTACTTACGTGGCGTATGCTCCAAGAATGCTCATCATGAAAGATGTGCCTTCTCGGTTATGGTGAATAATGGTTTACGAGTCTATGAAAAATGTTTTGTACAGACGAATGCATTTGATCGATGTCGATTTCGATGCAAGAATGCCCTGCGTGAATTCTCAGACAATCTTGGTTGCTGCATCAATACATTCTACAATGACACATACACCTTTTTCACCAACCTCCAATCATTTGTACCAACTCTGAACTACTCGATCGATCCTCTCCTCTGGGATACATGTGGCATTCCCTATCCTAGCGAGTGTTCCCCCATTGTGTTCTCCCCCAAACCTTCCACTACTGTTATCCCTACACCAAGCAGCACACCAACACCAACACCAACACCAACACCGAATCCACCCTCTCTGTGTATTAGTACAACTTCTTTCAGCGATAGTTGTACAGCATTATTGCTAGACATTCAAACTCCATCAGGAATACAGAATATAGCAGTGAGTGATCGTAATACAGGTGAACTGTGTTCAGAGAGCTGTGCAGGTAGCTATGTGCAACAGTGCAATGAGGCTAATGATGACATCTCCATGATCTTAGAGCTCTTCTGTGGACAATACAATAACAAGTTTTGTGGAGGAGTGATAGGTGATAGCTATATGACTCTACTTCAAAACCTCTCCTCGAACTGCAATGGATCCAACTACAATGACTGCAATGATGAATGCCACTCAATGCTGGTCGATATTCGAGAAGAGTTGGGTTGTTGTGCACATGTACTGACTCTCACTTCTGTCAGTGAGCATGCTGGGATAGAGCTTCTAGATGGTCGTCCCTGGTCCAGTTGTGATGTAGAGTTGCCAAAGAAGTGTCCCGACCCCTTTACATCAGAACTGTCAGAGAACCAAAACATTTTGAAGAAAGGTTTGCAAATTCTGTACTAAATCACACAGATAGATATGATTTGACTTAATAGCCTAGATCATGTAGTAAGAAGCAAGGTTAGCGGAGCCTGTGCTGAATAAATAGTTCCACTACATGGACTCGTATTATTCTAGTCTTATCTATCACTTCCTCCTATCCAGTATGGCCTGTGGGTGTGTTGGTTCTCCTAATTCTAATGGCATCACTCACGGTAATGATTGTGGTTATTGCAATGAGGAATCGGAGAAAAAACAAAGGTATATATCTAAGGGTTCCTTTACAATAGTAATTGATGTGTACATATTTCTATAATGTGTATGTGTCTGGAAATGCTTGGAATTGCAGTGTTTGGGAGTTAGGCTAATCAGACATTGATACCAATAGTCTACTGACTCCTGCATTGATATATACATATATTACATGATAGTGGAATTCTGTTCTGTATATACAGACACTATGGAGACGGACACAGCAGATGACCTAGATCTCAATGTCAACCAGCTGTACACTGGAGTGACAATATCAAACCCTCTCCCTGTGACACGAGAAAACAGCTATACCCCACACATGCCAACTGCCAAGTTAGCAGCTATATACAGACATAAGCTACTACAATATTTCCAAATGATAATAGCTGTAGACTATAAGGCAATATGTTTCCTTTATATGGGGTACAGCATGTACTTATATGTTACTCCTATTCACAGTGACATCATATGTACATTCATACAGGGACATTACAGGGAGCTCTGAATCACTTTTGGAGTTGTTTGACAGTGGGAGAAATACTGCTCACACAAGACATTCTCCCTTAGGGTCTGGAGAGTATGTTAGAGAAGATAGTAGAGAGGAGAAGGAGGAGGAGGAGGAGAAGAGAGGTATGGGGTCACCAGGGGGTGGGAGTGAGGTTGGAAGCCATGAGGTTAGCAGAGATGAGAGAGGATTTGAGTACACGACCACTGCCTATATTGCCAGACACATCCGATCAGACACTGGAGGAGGTGAGATCACTTGTGTAGGTGGAACCTCCCTTAATTCTGTGTACAGCTACAGAGTAATCCAATATCCATACACTCAACCCTATGTACAGGAAGTGTAGAGGTGAATGGTGACATTGTTCCTCCAGCTACGAGGTGTGTTCAGCCAGCTATTAGAAGTGTGGTTTACCAGGAACCCTACTATCCTCCTCACCCAGCTCTTTATGGTAAGCAGTGTAGGATAGACCTACCATCAAAATATTTACTACAGTTGCTTACTGCCAACAAAACCTTTGAAAATCACATGAAACATAACAGACAACATAATGTCATGTGTTTAGGTGTGTCTCTCTCATTTATCACAGATGGAGCAATGACAGGCAGTTCTTCAGTAGCCAGTTGCAGTCCTCAGTATCACTATGTGAGGTCTGATAACCCTCTCTATCACTATACCAGAGATAACCCTCTCCTTATTAGCAACAATGGAATCCAAACAACAGGTAAGTAGGTTCTAGCTAAACGTTCGTGTATTGTAATCATAAAAATCATATTACTGTACCTGTATATATTACATGTGTACACATACTCTGTTCCTCTCTTTCCTCCCTCCCTCCCTCCCTCCCTCCCTCCCCTCCTCTCTCCCTCCCTCTCCTCCTCCCTCTCTCTTCCCTCCCTCCTTCCCTCTCTCTCCCTCCCTCTCCCCCCTCTCTCCTCTCCCTCTCTCCTCCCTCCCTCCTTTCCCCGCATCTCTATCCCTCCCTCCCTCCTTCCGTCCCTCCCTCCCTCCCTCCCTCCCTCCCTCCCTCCATCCATCCCTCCCTCCCTCCCTCCCTCCCTCCCTCCCTCCCTAGATAGCTACATTGAGACTGAGCCAAATGTCTCCTACAACACTGGGACCACATCCCCAACACCACCTCCCAACAAACCAACCATTCGTCCTCCCTCTTCACTCATAAACTCAATGCCAAGTGCACAACGGAAACCACCGATTAAACCACGAACAAGAAGCGTTCAGCCACGGATGAATAAACATAACAGTGATAGTGAACGTGGTGAGTATCTCTCATATGTGTTATTTTGCACAATTCTTATCTGTAAAATAAACAAGTAGGACACAAAATAAATATTTATATGACAGTATAGGTTTCTTGAACAAACAGAATTGTGTTTCTTGATCTTAAACTACAAGCCTGCACTGTATATCTAAATTTTCAGCATTACATAATGATCTGTGAGGTACATGTATATAAGTTGGACACAAGCAATTGAACAAAACAGATATTATTTCCCAATGATGGATTATCACACTGTGCAGATTTATCATGTATAATTTATCTTTCACACAACACACACACGCCATTTGCCAGCAGAGAATATGAAGATGGTAAAGAACATATCCTACAGTCTTCAATATGGCATTGCTCCTGTCAGCTCCCCAGAGCACAGCCCTACAAACCAAGAAGACACCTCCCGGAGCTCACTAATAGCCAGCCATGAACAAACTTACATTAATATTGGCTCAGAATATTTACACCAGGATTAAGATACTTCACAAATTTATTTCTGTGTGTACATTTCATCAAATATTTGCAAAGATACAAAGTCCATAATTTTTCTTTGCCCTTCAGTATTTTGCTCTTCGTTTGAAGAGCTGAATACATATAGTTATATACAAGAGAAAACAAGTTAAATATAATGTTCAATAACAGGCACCTTGTTTAGCGCTCTTCCTTTATCTACAGCTCTCCACTTAGCCCGCTCTTACATTCGAAGTCCGCGCGAGAAATTACTTATGATATTAATGCGCGCGCGCGCCGCGCACGTACTGCGCATGTTTAATTAATCGGCGACATTAGTCCAACGAAGAAAAACCTGAGGATCAAGACTCTACCGATGTACTCGATGACCATGTATGCTTCACTCTGTAGCTTCTTTGTCTCCCTCACTCTTCTACTACAGCCTTCAGTCGCGCAAGGTACAGTTCAGCAATATGTGTGTGGGAGTGTACTCTAGCAATAAGGGAATATATTCGATAATAGCTGTAACTATCAGTCGACTAAATCTTGTATGCACTATAATTCAATCGTCTATATATTTTATATCAAATAATTTAGGCCTAAGTATCAAGTGGGATTTGTACGACATATAAATATTTATTACTGCCTGTCTTTGTGTCCATTCTCTCTATTGTATGCAAAGTGTTCTCCCATTCAAGAACGAATGCATGCCGTCACCACACGCATATAAAGCAGTGCTATTTTAGGCTATACACTGTCTGAACTCCTCCCCAAGTGTAAGGGATGTCATTAGTGAAATTAATGTAAGCTTTTCCAACTGGATATATGTTGCACAGTGGAGCCTTACTACAACTGTAAAAATATTAAGTTTGTATTAAACCATGGTAAGGTTATCTCAGTTGCATATCCTCTTGATGTTTACTGTGACTTCCATATGGTGTGTATCATAGATCACTATACAATTACTATTGGCCAACAAAAGAATGTTTGTACTATTACTTCGTCATCGTTTCTGTTTCTGGGAATATTGACCACCGATTATTATAGTGATACACACCATAGGGAAATCACAGTAAACACTAGAGAAGATGCAACTGAGATAACCATACCATGGTTTAATACAAACTTAATATTTTTACAGTGTAATGCAACTGATGAAGATTTATAAATGAAATAGCTAGCTCTGCTAAATGTTATGGTCATGTTGATAGATCTATATTACCATTATGGCAATGAGATAATTGAGGGGCAATGAGATAATTGAGGGGCAATAACATAAGTTTCATCCACTGCAGCATTCATGACTGTGCATGCCAGCATGAATGTATGTATTAATAAATGGTATGGCTTGAGTAACAGAGGCAGAGAACGTGGGGTAACGGGGAGGAGGGGGGAGGGGCTTGAGTCCCCCACTTTTTGATAAGGGGGGTTGAGCCCTCCCAAAATTGGAGGTTGTCATGAAGAACGTATTAAATACTAATAGCCTATGCTGGATGTATTCAGAATGAATAATATATAACCCCTCAACTTCATGAACGCCGAGCCCCCCCACTTTTGACATGCTATCTCTGCCTCTGTACTGTAATATGTACCTCTGCTAGTGCAGCTCTGTATATACAGCTAATGTGCTTATACATACTTGTGAATATCATTGAATGTGGGCAGCTATGCCAAGAGCTGCTTCTACTCACTGCATTGGGATATCACTCAATACAAAGACTACCTTCATATTTAGAGTAGCTACATCCAGTCCTGTGTAGTGCCTGTTTTCACACTAAGTACCATTGAATAGTGAGTACTCTTGTGTTTCTTTACACGATACTTTATTGGAAAACATGCTGATCCCATACATGTCCACTTAAAGGAGATGCTTGCCAACAGCATACAAGCTACTACAGACATCACTCTTTCACACCAGCCTACCCACTTACACACATACACTTAATGTATGGATATATATAGAGAGAGATCCACTGCACCTGTTGAGTACGAAGGCAAATCAACACCCTCTGGCACTTAAGTCACTAGGATTAGTAGAACTACCATCATGATAATTGTATTGGAGGTATTAATGGCATATTTGTACATAGTGTAGGCATCACATATGGAAATAGAACCCCATATTGGAGTGCATAACAAAGCACTTGCCACAGCTGGTATTTGCTACAGCTGGCCTGGGGCGTAGAATTTGTCAATACGTAGGTGTATCATGGCCTAAAATATGGGGGGAAGGGTTGGCTGACTGCATGCTAGGGAGTTTAGTGCTCCCACAGACACAATATCAAAGTGGCTTACTTGTGAGCCTCATATGACTGGGGCTTTCCCCCCACTTACAAATTATTGGGGGGTTCAGCTCCCTAACCCCCCATTACTATATGCCTATGTAATGTCCGGTTTACATAGTAAGTGGCACAAACATGGCTGGAATAAACATTTCTCCTTGCCTATAATATTATAATGCTAAGTAGGTAAAATCATTGCAGCATATGTCGAGATCTGAACTGATAATATTCCATAATTATAACTGTTATATAAACGTTGCATAATGGACAAAGGGTTTTCTCTCTAATTATAGGTGCTGGATTTCCAAGTGTGTCAGAGATTACTGAAACTTCTGTTTATCTCTCACACTACACTAACCACAGTGAAAAAGTGGGGCACTGGCTAATTTTCCCCTACCTTTCATTTTCCTGTAAGTGTTCGATCACTGGCTGGACATTCATTGCCATGGAGGGATCACAAGCAAACAGCGAAGAACACATCCATTTCCAAATATGGCGCTGGAAAACTAACATAACTCTTGGCCAAGTGGCAAGTGTTCCAATAACGAGATCAAATATTACTCGGCTTTCTTTTGATAGATCCACTGTTATGTCACTCATTGAGGTACATCTAGATAAGCCAGTGGAAGTGAAAGCTGGAGATATCCTGGGTTTGTATCAACCCAATTCAGAGAAAAGTGGGCTCATTCTTCAGTTCCAGAAAGGGTTAGCCCCTGGTTATTATCTTCGTTTCACGGATAGACCAACATCACAGTTTGTTCTCAGAGGAGTCGGCACTGGTTTTGACTATCCATTGGTCTCTGTGGAACACGGTCAGTCCTACCTGCATGTATTGTAGAAACCATCTAATCAGGACACTCTGAGACTAGGGATCCCTACTGACCATAAGTGCTGCATATGTGTGTCTCTAACCCCAAGATACCTCACTAGTAATAAGTGAGCTGCAGTACCACACCTTCTTCAATAGGCCAGGTGTCCTTACCCCATAACTACATACCTATATATACACAACCAGCCCCCTATTAATTGGTAGTGGAACCCCTCTAATCAGGACTCCCCAAATGAAAACACTACACAAAACAGGACAGAGGACACACACATCTTGCTGTCTGTTTGTGTACTCTTCAACCCTGAAATTAGGACACCTCACTAATCAGGAGAGTTTCTTCTGTCCCAAAAGTGTGTGGATTAGAGAGGTTCCACTGTTTCTTGCAGATTGCGACACAGAGTGTCTTCAAGGATTTCCAAGCAGAACAAGTGTTGAAAAATTCTTCAATACTAACCCCAACACAGAGCTGATCAATCACACTGGTTTCAATAGAGTTATGACTGCTCTCAATTTCACCTGCTCCACAAATATTACTAGAATAACAGTTGGAGCAAAAACAGTGTTAGGAGTAAGCTGGCCACTGATCGATATATGGGCCAGTGAACCTCCACGAACTGATGCATATGCAAGAATGTCTGGCATAACATTAACCAATGCCTCAGCTACATCCAGTCCTGGTGTCTATGAGTACATTCTACCTGAGCCCTTGCCAGTTAATACTAATAATATAATCTCACTCTATGAGCCAATAGACTCTCTATTAGATATCTATAGCGAGAAGGACTCGGGTATGCACCCACACAGCGTGTATCTACATGGAGTTAATGGAGAAGTGGATCAGGAGCAGATGAGTGATGATGACAGACCACTGCTCTCTATTGATACAAGTCAGTGTGTAGTACTAACTATAGCATCTGTGTTAACACATGTAGCAGTAGGACTAAAGTGACTATGTTTGAAATGGGAGAATCCTAGTATGGAGAGTGATGAACATGCTTATAGTTAATGTATATCTCTCTAATAGGGACACAGCTCTATTGATGCCTTGTAGATGATTGAAAGGGACAGACAGCTAGCCAGTATACAACACATATGTCACACATAGCATGGAGCTGATTCAGATATATAGAAAATTATCATATAATGCTCTTCTTCGTGCACAGGGGATGAAGGATGCACTAATGGGTTTATATCCCGTGATAATCTCGTGAGGAAATCCCTGCAATTAGCACTCGATACACGCTACAATATGCTCTACATAGTACCAGACATGAAATTCCCAAGGACTGGGAACATCACAAAAATCTTATTTAGTGGAAAATTCCTCGACACCACAGGACCTGATACTAGAACCCAGTACCCTGAACTGCAAGTATGGCGATTACAAAATCCCACCAACAATGGCAGCACTTACAGAAAAGTCAGTACAATTGGATACACAATGGCTCCAGATTTCTCAGAGCACGTGAATGTGTATGAGTTCAAACTGAATACGTCACTATTTGTTCAAAAGGGAGATGTCTTGGGTTATTACCAGCCCCCCTCCGCAGATAGTGTAATGGGATTGGTGTCCATTGAAGACAGAGGACCTTATAACTACTTCTTGTTTGGACAAAACCCAGATACTGTTATGCTGTCAAGTCCGTACTTGGGGAAATGTAAACGAACCCCTCTCGTTAACTTTGTGTATGGTGAGTTCGAATAAACAGTAACATAGACAGCATTCTCTCAGTAATAAAGTTCAACCCACCAAGGCTGTACTTTCTGAGGGAAATTGTGTTTTTGGCAAGCTATATCTAACCCACAATCCTCTGCAGATGCTCTACCAAATGACAGACCATGTATGCTTAAAGTTACATACACAAATGCTATTTGTTTGTTGATGTAGATATTCATATACCTCCATCAAGAGAAAACACTACACCAGAAGTTGAAGACGACAAATTACCACTGATTGTAGGGGTGACCATTGCAGTGGTAGTGGTAGTAGTTCTAGCAGCAGTTGTGGTGTTCCTCTTTGTCGTTATATGGCGAGTGAAGAGAAGGAAGACAAATGGAGAAGATGAGAGAAGTAGAGGAGATGACAACATACAAAATCCTACCTACGATGGTCAGATACAGCTTTACAGTACATTATAAAAGCTGAAGTGGAATTCCTCTTTAAACAGGACTCCCTGAAATAATTGCACCAGTTGCTGCCATAAATGCGAGTTTTGTCTACAAGTACATTAAATACTTTGTTTTGTCTCAAAACATAATTAAGAGTTCAATTGCATTTTTAAGAATTAAACTTAGAACATACATGCAGCTAGATAACTAACCATGACAAACGTATGTATGTATGCAGATACTATAGAGGTGACATGTATAAATCCACCAGAAAGAACTTCATCTTGGTCCATACCACCATCTCAGACAGAGCCATTACACTACTACTACACATCTCTATGTAGACCTTATGAGCAGCCCACTCCCTCCAATTCTGTCAGTCGGTCGGGTACTATAGCCACTTCTCACACACCCAACTCTGAGAGGTCTAGACTGGAGTTGGCAGCACAGTTGAATTCAATGGCTGCCATTGGAAGATCACCAGCAGCTAAGATGAATAAAACCCATGTTGTGTACAGTGGTGGGAGCAGTGTGGCAGATACATATGAGGAAGTTCTCTACCATGAACTGTCTCAGGTATTACCATTCACTTGTGATACCAGCAGCCTATATATGACACTATCATACAAGAACCATTACTAATACATTCATAAACTGTATTACTAAATTCAGTATACAGTGGAACAAAATACCATTGGAACAGGAAAAAAAACTCCAAAAAATCTAACCTCTGTAACCCAGATACTCTTGGGAGAGAAAAAAATTAGTAGTAAGTGAGGTGTCCTGATTTCAGGGATTACAAATGTGGCATTGGAGAAAGATTTCCAGTTTATGGAGACACAGAGGCAGAGAACCTGGGGGGGGGGGGCAGGGGGGGGCTTGAACCCCCCCCCCCCCCCCCACTTTCTGAGACATTTTTCTTTTAGGGTGTCCCAGTTAGAGAGGTTTTATGGTATATGGAGTTTTGCAAGTCCACCGTTTACATTTCATTATTATTGATCTTCTCTTCATTAGCTTCAGTCGACTAATACCTGGAAACTCTGTGTCCCTACAGAAGTAAGTACACATAACTAGTATATACACAGGCTAAAGAAAGGCATAGAGCATTGGAATATTTATCATTTTGCAGGAACAAAGAACGTCTATCTATAATTCTGTGCAAGGCTCTGATCATATATATGCTGATCTAACTAATGAGGTACAGATGTACAATTGTATTATACAGAGATGCTTGCAAATGACTACAGTGTCATTCATTAAATGCACACACATAACTGTCACACACACACACACACACACACACACACACACACACACACACACACACACACACACACACACACACACACACACACACACACACACACACACACACACACACACACACACACACACACACACACACACACAGAGTGTCAGTACAATAGAACAAGAGTACGACAGTCGCCTCAGTACTGGCAGCAGTGCCAGTGAAACAACATTCTTTAAGGAAGAGCAGCACTATTGGAAACCAGCCTCCGACGCAATTGGTCTCTATCAGCAGCTGAGTAGCAAGAAATACAGAGAGCTGCTACGACGTCACATCAGGTAGCAAGTTAGAGGTACACATACTTTCAGTGAGTGTTTGAAGATTAACTCTCAAAACTGCATGTGCACGAAGCATAAGACATGTGTACTGTGAGAGGTGGAGATAACCCAGTTATATTTTGGTTTTCGGTGTGCAGAATTTCTCATCACTTGGGCTCTGGTCAGTTTGGGACAGTCTCTCAAGGGGTGTGGTCTTCTCCGAGGGGCTCTGTAGATGTAGCAATAAAGACTCTGAAGGCAGGTAGTAGTGAAATTGACAAGATCAAATTTCTCCAAGAGGCAGCCATCAATGGGCAATTCCGACATCCCAATGTTGTCAAGTTGATTGGAGTTGTAACTATTGGACAGCCAGTGAGTATTCAGCACTTCTCCCTCCCTTCCTCCTTCCCTCCCTCTCTACCCCTAAGGCCTTCTCTCTCTCTCTCTCTCTCTCTCTCTCTCTCTCTCTCTCTCTCTCTCTCTCTCTCTCTCTCTCTCTCTCTCTCTCTCTCTCTCTCTCTCTCTCTCTCTCTCTCTCTCTCTCTCTCTCTCTCTCTCTCTCTCTCTCTCTCTGATTTTCTCTCTGATTCATCTCATCTACTATCTTATTTTGTGTAACCTCTTCCACCAGACAATGATAGTGCTAGAATTGATGGATAATGGAGACCTCAAAAATCACCTTCTGCAGTTGAAACCAAGGTACATAGCTAATAGATGTAGTGGACTACTATTTGGGATCGAATGAAGAATTATGATTATAGTGGAGTACTCAGTACCCTGACTTCTGCATGGGTACTCAAACGTGGTATTTGGGATGGTAAACAGTTTCCTCATTTCAGGCACTACTTTCTAACTAACTACACACCATCCTTCTTTCCAGTTCCTCATCAGTTCAGTCAGATCTGTCACAGAAGCTTCTAAAGTTCTGTAAGGACATAGCATCAGGCATGGCCTATCTGGCAGGGAAGGCATTTGTACACAGAGACCTTGCTGCCAGGAACATCCTCATGTCACATGACTTTACCTGCAAGGTGAAGTAGCTAGTGGTGTATTCTCTAATCCAAACAAACCTGAGATGAAAGGAAGTGTCCCAGTTTCAAGATATTTGGGGAAGCAATGCGTCCTGTTTTTAAGGGGTTGACAATGGGAGCATAATATCCTATTGAAGGTGTCTTGATAAGCTGTGTTCTAGTGTACAGAGGTTTTCAGGTTGGTTGTCCAATTCCGAGTTCACATATTATGCATGCGCACACTGACTGGCCTACGAACGAGCCATATAGCAGCCAATAGCAAGTGTGCCACTCTTTATGACGTTCATATTTGAAAGAGTCTTGGTCTAATATGAATGTAAAAAGTGGTATAGTTACTATTTGTGGCTACATGGCTCGTTCTAAGGCCACTCGGTGTGTGCATGCGTGATATTTTAAACTCGGAATCGGACAACCAACCTGAAAACGTTTGTAGTACACTACCTCTATATATCGTCATAGACCAGGCATAATTGTTGGTATGTATTTTGATGATGTAACAGATCAGTGATTTTGGAATGTCAAGAGATCTGGAACATGAGACATACTATATGTCTAGAGGAGGTGCCATTCCAATCAAGTGGACTGCCCCTGAGGTATTGGACTATAATTACATTAACTGAGTTAAGGAATCACAATGTCATACTAACTAGGCTCTTCATTACAAGAAGTATTCCACAGCCAGTGATGTGTGGAGCTATGGTATGGTCATGTATGAAATATGGAGCCTTGGAAAAAAGCCATTCTCTGACTTCACCAACTCTCAGGTAGCAAGTGTGCCATATATATATATATATATATATATATATATATATATATATATATATACCTAGTTAATTTCCCAGATGTTTTCCTTAAATATATAAAACTTGATCCTAAGTGTGCTTTACACATGAGCTATACAGACATATCAGTATTGTTTATTCTAAATTACGTCACTGTGTGCAAGTTGTGTTTATGTAGTTACTGTCTCCTTTTTTTGTATGTAGACTGTGAGTCTACTGGAGAGGGCATTCTGTCTTCCTCCACCTCCTGGAACACCTCGAGAGATTTACAGTCTCATGGTCCACTGCTGGTAGGTCCATCACTGTATCTACTATAATGATGATCCTTTTCTCATTGTCTGCTTCTCCCCTCTCTCTTTCACCACTACTTCCTTATCAATCCTTCTTTCCCTCTCTCTCCCCCAATTCTATCCATCCTCCTTCATTCTCCCCAAGGAATCCAGACAAGTCCCTACGTCCATCATTCCCTGCTCTATGTAGTCACCTCAGTCTCCCAGTCTCCCAACTCCTCCACTGGAGTACAGAAGATACTACTGGAGTTGGACCTCGTGCTTTAATGCTAGGGGCACCTCTCAAGACAGCAAATGCACTTCATATCAACCTACAGAGATACTATGTCCACAATCACTGATATTTCAATTACTATGTCACTACTCCCAGTACTCTTGATGTAGTATATAGTGATCCTGAAAAGTGATAGTTGCGCTTCATGGGATACATCAAAACACACAGTGTAATGTACAGCCACGGTGTAGGCAAACATATGCGCATGCGCTAGCCCTGGAATTATGCGCACGCGTAAAATAGGGGCGTATTCGTGAACTGTTTTTCTGTGTGTATAAAGCAAGCTCAACAAGTCACTGTAATTGTAAGGCCATGGCGGAAGCTCCAGACATTAGAGACAAGCCTTTGGACGAGTTGGAGAAGGAAATAACGTGCGCCGTGTGTCAGGCCCTGTACCAGCACGCCAAACTACTTCCCTGCAATCACTACTACTGCGGGGCTTGTATTGAGAAGATAGCGAAACACGCGCGAGGGAAACCCTTTGACTGCCCCGAGTGTCGTAAGGAGACCCGTCTCCCTCCTGGCGGCGTCGCGGAGCTGCAGGGCGCGTTCTTTGTGGAGAGAATGAAAGACGTGTACGGCAAAATGGCGAAGGCGGAGGGCAAGGTGGAGGCGGTATGCGAGCAATGTGGGGGAGGTACATCGGTCGCGTTCTGTCGTCAGTGTGCGGAGTTTATCTGCGAAGATTGCGCGCGTTTCCACAAGAAAATGAAAGCATTTGCTGGACATGTAGTTGCTAGCCTGGAAGATCTGAAAAAGGGAGGAGCCAAGAACATTCCTCTGAAAGAAGCCCCGCCCCCTAAATGTCCAGATCACAACAAATCAATCAAGATCTTCTGTTTTGACTGCAATTGTCTCATCTGTCGAGACTGCACTATCATTGACCACAATGGTCACAACTTCAACTTTCTCACCAAATGTGCTCCCGAGAGCAGGAAGACACTCCGTGATTCCCTGGCTCCACTGCAGAAGGTTCAGGCTGATATTGCAGCTGCCGAGAAGACACTTGACACTGAAGAGGCTAAAGTGGCCTCTCAGAAAAAGGAGGTGTGTCAGTCTATTGAACAATCATTTGACATGCTGAAAGCTCTTCTTGATCGGCGCAAGGCAGAGTTAGTGAAGAAAGCCAGCTCACTTGTCGAGGAGAAGAAGGATGCCCTGACAGCTCAGAAGAAGGGGTTGCAAGTAGCCCAGAAAGAAATCCAGAGTCTGGTGGAGTTTGTAGAGCGGAACATTGAGATCACGAGTGACCACGATCTGATGTGTATCCGTACCCAACTGCAGACCAAGATGGAGGAGGAAGAGAAACGTCATTGTCAGTTATCACTGGAGCCATCAGCCACTGCCGACATCTTCTGCAACCCTCCCTCTCCTGAAGACATTCCCAAACATCTTGGTGATGTGTCTATTCAGCCAACACCAGTACTTCAGGGCACTACTTACACATGTGAATTAGGTACCCAGATGCAAGTGTGTCTATTTGCCCCTACAGCTGTGCCAGCAGATATCTCTGCTAGTGTGAAATGTGTGTCCAATCCATCGTCATCACTACAGGACAATGTTGTTCAAAAAGGTGTAGGGATGTACAGCATCACCTTCACCCCTCAAGTCAGGGGCCGACATGATCTGATAGTGAAAGTGAAAGATAAAGAGATTGGTGGGAGCCCCTTCCGAGTATTTGTCAAGATCCCTCCCACTCAACTGGGACAGCCTGTACGTAAGATTGGTGGCCTCAATTTACCATGGGGAATAGCCATCAACAATAAACAGCAACTAGTAGTGGTTGAAAGTGGCTTATTTGAAAAGAAGATATCAATCATGGAGCGAGATGGAAAGAAGGTTCAGACCATTGAGTGTGCTGAATTCCGAGATCCACGTGGAGTAGCCACTGCCCCAGATGGAACTATCTATGTCACTGACACTGCGTCACATTGTCTGTTCAAATTTGACACTAAAGGAAGACACCTCAAAATTGTTCATAATGAGTTGCAGGGTCCTTGCACTGTTAAGATCATTCACAATCAACTGTATGTTGTAGATTATGATAAGTCTCTAGTGAAGATATTTGACATGGACTGCAATGTTGTAGGAACCATCCAAACAAAGGAATGTCCTAATCCATGGGATGTTGCACAAGGTCCAGATGGCCTGTATGTGGCAGGTGAGATGAAGATTAGTGTGTATACATGTGCTCCTAATGGAAACTTCATTCGCCACCTCAACCTCCAACCATCCTCACTGGAACTCAGATATTTTTGTGGTATTTGTTTTGATAGTAGTGGTCATATTATTGCCACTGATTGTGGTAATGGTGTGTATGTATTCAAACCTAGTGGTGAGTATGTGACCTCTTTTGGTCTAGTCAGTAGTGGTATGATCATATATCCATCTGGAGTAACAGTTGATGAAGATGGGTTTGTGTATGTGTGTGGTTTTTGGTCCCACAATGTTGTTGTTTTTTAGTCATTAATTACAAAATACATTATTAGTGACTAGAATTTTTGAATTTGAATTGTACACATACATATCAAAAATTTTTGTGGGTTCAATTTATTTGTGGGTTTATAGTAAAAGTTGAAGAAAAGATAACAGTTGATATGGTAAACAGCAAGAAATACAAGAGTGCAGAATAGATATCTATATTTAGTAACAATACATGACATCACAATTACATAAGCAGAACACAGGAGAAGGTATAAAAACAATTTGACAAAATCACAAGATAGAAACTTGAACGAGATCACTAATTATTAGAAACTTTAGAAAATTATAAGACGTTATTTACTATAAATTAGAACAAACACTTTAGAGTTCAGTTTACCAATAACCTGTGGGAGAGGGAGAGAGGGAGGGAAGGAGAGGGGGAGAGGGAGAGGAAGAGAGAGAAAGAGAGAAGAGAGGGAGGGAGGGAGGGAGGGAGGGAAGGAGGGAGAGAGGGAGGGAGGGAGGAATGGAAGAGAGGGAAGGATGGAAGGAAGGAGGAAGAGAGAAGAGAGGGAGGGAGGGAGGGAGGGAAGGAAGGAGGGAGAGAGGGAGGGAGGGAGGAATGGAAGAGAGGGAAGGATGGAAGGAAGGAGGGAGGGAAGGAGATAGGGAAGAATGGCAGAAAAATGAAGGTACATGTATAAGGTAGCAGGAGGTACAGATGCACGCCAACAATCACTTCAAACATCAAGTCTCCCTCCCTCCCTCCCTCCCTCCCTCCTCCCCTCTCCCTCCCTCCCTCCCTCCCTCCCTCCCTCTCCCTCTCCCTCCCTCCTTCTCTCCCGTCCTCCTCACCTGCACTAAACCTTGGTCGGTTTATCCCACTCATCCTCTGAATCTGTGTCTGACAAGTTCTCATCTTCTTCATAGTAGTCCACTCGAATCTCTCCTTCTGAATGAGTGCCATGGTCCAGTTTCAACTCCTCATTCCCAACCTCTACATCTTGGTTAACTTCCGACAGTACCACATGTACCTGTGTACAGATCATTGGACCTCAACCCTCACATACTTTGCATGTCTCACACATTTAACCTCAACTCATTCTCTCATCTCTAGCGTACAATTTTCCAAGCATGCAGGGGTGGGACTAGGGCTTTACACAAGCACATAAGAAGGGCTGAGAATCAGAGTAGTCTAAACCCACTAGACAGCAATTTACCTCCTAAAACTAGAGCAATGTGTTTCAGAACAAGGGGAAGTGAAATTCACTAAATCAAAAATCTCATATGAATGCTGATAGGTATACCCAACTCTTAATTCGATTTCAACTTTTTAAGTCAATTCCAATTCTTAATTCTGGGATTGACCACTGGTCTCAGCCTTCATTAATGTTAACATGCACAAATTGTGGACTGCTGTATCTCTTCTCTCCTTCTAATTGAGGTCTCTGAATGCAGTAGTCTCCTCCCCAGACCCCGCCCTCAAGAGTAACCATCGTAGCTATATGAGCTACCTGGGAAGGATATACACCCCGTAACTGAAGAAGAGCTTTAGCTGAATGGTTGGCCTCATGCTATATGATCCACCGTGTCCGCAGTAAGTGCACTCATTCCCAAAGTCACATGATATATGACGTAAAGCTGACTCAGCACAACAAAGAAATCGCTCAATTGTCACCAGACCTTTCCCGTTTGGGTGGGGTCTGGGTACGGGGCAGTGGTTGTTGGAAATATTGACTCTAATTAGAGCCCACCATGGGTTACCTGAAAGTTAGGTGGGAAGTGTTTCTTGTCTTTGTTGGCTTTGTCCAACTCATCTTGAGGAAGAACGATGACTTTACAGTCGGGAGTGACCTGTAGGACACATTTCAGGACAAGGTTACATACACATTTGTAATGAAAGTTGTCTTGATAATTACCTCGTATCCAGGGGACATCCCCCCATTAGAAGCAATGCCAGCTGCTCTGGCAGCAGATTCACTGTCTCGAGAAACGTATTGTTGAGCTGTGCCGGTAGCCTGGCCTGTGGGGAGGGAGCAAAGGAGGAGGGGAGAGGGAGGAGGGAGGGAGAGACGGAGAAAGGGAGAGACGGAGAAAGGGAGAGACGGAGAAGAATAGAGAGGGATGGAGGAAGAGGGAAAGGGTGAATGCCACACCCCCTCAGCTCTAGACTGGACACTAACTTTTGAGAGGCTCTTTGGGATTTCTGTGTGAACGAGGAGGATGGTGGGACTCTACCTTAGCATCTCTCTCACGACTGAATAGGTGAGGAAGAGAGAGAGAGAGAGAGAGAGGAAGAGTGTGTGTGTGTGTGTGTGTGTGTGTGTGTGTGTGTGTGTGTGTGTGTGTGTGTGTGTGTGTGTGCGTGTGTGCGTGTGTGTGTGTGTGTGTGTGTGGTGTACCTGTGATCTTCGGCCTGCCAGGCCTGTTGCTGGGCAATGTGCATGTCAATGAAGAAAGTGTTGAACCAAAAATGAAGCATTTTCTCCTACAGATGGAAGGAGGGAGAGAGGAGGGAGGGAGGAGGGAGAGGGAGAGAGGGAGAGGGAGAGGGAGAGGGGGAGAGGAAGAGAGGGAGAGAGGGAGAGAAGGTAGGATTAGTCACAGAGAGACTTAAAGATAATTCCCACTTCCACTACTAGGTGGGCTCACTTCGGTCACCCAATTACCACTACAGTATATGCAGTACATGGCCTTTTCATATCAATGGAAATTTCACTTCACTATAACGATGTTCCACTGTAGTAGACACAATGTCATACCCCTTTGTGTAGTGTATAACAGGGAATCCCCCTATGTGGGGCGATTGTCAAACTGGGAATTTCCCTTGTGGCCAAAGCCTTGCAGTAGACAGTAGCTTTAATAGCTCAGAAAACAGATTGGCACCAGCCTCAACAGGTCTACATGCAAGTACATGTGGGCCTCTCATAGGCCCCTCCCACCCCCAAGCCCCTCCCACCTTTAATCCCCATCCTGGGTTGTGAATTAGCTCTATCTTGATGTCTCCACACAGTGGTACAGGTTGGGGTGGTGTCATGTCCACAATGGTGTCTGTCTTTTTTAGGTTTTGGAGGTGAAGATCCGAACCTTGTGCAGCCGAACTATGAACGAGGAAATTGTGGGGGGAGGGAGGGAGAGAGGGACGGAGGGACGGAGGGAGGAAGGGAGGGAAGGAAGGAGTGAGAGGGGAAGGAGAGGGAAAAAAGGGAGGAATGGAGGGAGGGAGGGAGGGAGGAGAGAATTGAAAGAAACATTTTAACATGTGCATGTACCTATACATGTACATTGTATGTTCAATATATTGTAGTGGAAACAAGTCATCCCAAAATAAGATGGTTGTCCAGGTTCAGTAGCAGATGGGTGTTGGGACTGAAGACTGTCAGTAGAGAACACTTCTGTGTTTACATAAGTACACTGAAGTGTCTAACCAACTACTTCAGATGCCAATACCTATCTACTCTCTACTGAGCCTGGACAAGCTATCCTCGTTCCCAGGCTTCCCCACTACGTCGGCGTTGAGCATGTGGACAGTTAAAAGCAGTGAAGGCCAGGTCTGAAACATCACGTGAGGTAGACGTAGGGTAGACATGTGGGGGGAGTGGCAAGGAGTTTGCGTAGTATATAACGCTTTAGTCTGCTGTTTAACGATGGCCATGGAGACCAGCAATGAAGCGATAGTTCAGTACCCGAAAGAAACATACAACACGCAACATAAAAACAGGTGCCACTCCCCCCACACATCTACCTCACATGATGTTTCAGACCAGACCTTCCCGGCTTATTAGCCCCACCCTCCATTGTTGCCACTCCAGCCTATGCAAAAAAATGCTCAATCCACTACCAGTGACAATTTCAATATCACTTCCTCAACTGCTACAATCAGTCACTAACTCACTAATTCTAATCCTCTAGTACTCTACCCACTCACCACACACTCCTCCCTGCCAGTTAGGCATCCCCTGGAGTCTGATGGCTTTGAGGAGGACTGTTCTGGGAGAGTACTCCACTCATGAGGTGACCATAGTATTGGACCCATCTTCTCTGGCTGGGAATAGTTACTCCTTGAGGGAGGGAGGGGGAGAAGGTAGGGGAGGGAGAAGGGAGAGGAGGGAGAAGGTAGGGGAGGGAGAAGGGAGGAGGAGGGAGAAGGGAGGAGGAGGGAGAAGGGAGGAGGAGGGAGAAGGGAGGAGAAGGGAGGGAGGTGATTTGATAGTACAGTAAAACCTCTTTTAGCTTACATGCACTCTGAATAGCGGACACCTACCGTATATCGGACAAACTACTTGTACCAAGTGTTTCCCCACTTTATACCGTACTTAAGAAACCTCTGAATAGCGGACACCTCTTAACTCTGAATAGCGGAGACTCCCCATCTTGTACTGGCGCTTAGTCTCGGCCCCAGACCCCTTCCGCGCTTGCGCAATAAATACAGGAAGTGGGGAGTGGGGAAAAACGAAGGTTGATTTTCCCCACCCCTCACTTATTGCGCAAGCGCGGAAAGGGTAGACTAGCGGCGCTCCCTTCTCCCTCTTCACCGACACTCAACTTAGCGCTCACTTACAAACCCCACCCCCTCATAAACTTAGGTACCCAACTGCAGACCAAGATGGAGGAGGAAGAGAAACGTCATCATCAGTTATCACTGGAGCCATCAGCCACTGCCGACATCTTCTGCAACCCTCCCTCTCCTGAAGACATTCCTAAACAGCTTGGAAATGTGTTCTCAACAGCAACCCTTGAAAGTATTGCTGACTCGTGTGAATTAGGTACCCAGATGCAAGTGTGTCTAGTTGCCCCTACAGCTGTGCCAGCAGATATCTCTGCTAGTGTGAAATGTGTGTCCAATCCGTCGACATCACTACAGGGCAATGTTGTTCAAAAAAGTGTAGGGATGTACAGCATCACCTTCACCCCTCCAGTCAGGGGCCGACATGATCTGATAGTGAAAGTGAAAGATAAAGAGATTGGTGGGAGCCCCTTCCCAGTATTTGTCAAGATCCCTCCCACTCAACTGGGACAACCTGTACTTAAGATTGATGGCCTCAATTTACCATGGGGAATAGCCATCAACAATAAACAGCAACTAGTAGTGGTTGAGAGTGGCTATGGTGGGAAGAAGATATCAATCATGGAGCAAGATGGGAAGAAGGCTCAGACCATTGAGTGTACTGAATTCAAAGCTCCACGTGGAGTAGCCACTGCCCCAGATAGAACTATCTATGTCACTGACATTGGGGCACAGTGTCTGTTCAAATTTGACACTAAAGGAAGACACCTCAAAACTGTTCATAATGAGTTGCAGAGTCCTTACTCTGTTAAGATCATTCACAATCAACTGTATGTTGTAGATCGCGGTAACTCTCTAGTGAAGATATTTGACATGGACTGCAATGTCGTAGGAACCATCCAAACAAAGGAATGTCCTAATCCAATGGATGTTGCTCAAGGTCCAGATGGCCTGTATGTGGCAGGTAGGAAGATTAGTGTGTATACATGTGCTCCTAATGGAAACTTCATTCACCACCTCAACATCCAACCATCCTCACTGAAACTCTCATATTTTTGGGGTATTTGTTTTGATAGTAGTGGTCATATCATTGCCACTGATGAAAATGGTGTGTATGTATTCAAACCTAGTGGTGAGTATGTGACCTCTTTTGGTCTAGTCAGTAGCTATAGTGGTGTGATCACAGATCCATCTGGAGTAGCAGTTGATGAGGATGGGTGTGTGTATGTGTGTGGTTTTGTGTCTCACAATGTTGTTGTTTTTTAGTCATTACAAAATAATACACAGATTTACTATATATTAGTAACTAGATAAATACTTGAATTTATGATGTTTAACCAAGTTAAACAAAGTTAGCATAGGGAACTAACTGCGCGCGCAGGGTTCGTAGCGTGCATACGAACGAGTTTTATACCAGTGTGGCATTTTGCTGACAGAGTAGCTATCACTGCAAGTGGTAGTGATCGTTCAGCCAGTCCAATCAGGCCAATACATTGATAGTTATCTCTCCCTCCCTACCCCCCTTTTTTCTTTCTTTCTTTTGTACATATTTTATTTTGTCCATATACGGATGGACCTCGTGCGAGGGTGTCAAGCTCAGTGGGTGTAGAGATGAGCCAGTATGGTTGGGTCCCATGCAAGGCCAGGCGCAGGACAGGATAAGTATATTGTGCAGGGTTGGAGGTCAACACTCACTGATTACAGAGGGTAAGATAATTGGTACCCCCCAAGGCAGCATATAGGGGCGGCCCCTGTAAGGAGTAAAAGGCCTCATTAGCACAGGGCACCCTCACACAATTATACCAAAAAAAACATCCCCGGACTAGCCGGGGGACATCTGTCCATTCACTACCACAGAAAGGTCTTAGGCGAGAAGCGTTGGATGAGCAACATCATACTCAGGTGAGGTATGGTGAGTGATGCACTTAGTAGTGGTATTAATGTAAGTCACTATTGTTAAGAATTGTACACATGCATATCAAAAATTTTTGTGGGTTCAATTTATTTGTGAGTTTATAGGAAACAATGTCATACAAAAAAGTAAATTTGATGATTGTAGTTCAATTGCTTCAACTTCTCAAGCATATATACAGGGTAGGGTAACCTGTTGTGACAGTATTGGTAAAAAAAACTCACAAAAATTAATATTTGTATAAAGCAAAACCTTTCCCCATATTTCATGCTGAATTAACGTTGAGGGTGCTCATGATGGCATATGCTACCGAAGACAGCAGTCTCATCCAGGGCAGCATATATAGCTAGACTTGGAGTAAAGAGTATCTCCAGCTAAGAACTTGTGACATCCCTAGTGGGCAAAGACTCAGTTACTGAATGATCAGATCAACAAACTTGTCCTACCTTGTCCATCACATGAGAGCTTGAGTCATAGTTAGAAACAAACTGGTCCACTCTACCTTGAGGGTCAGAAACAAATCTGAGAACAATGGTGGTCTAACACTTGCACCAGATGACTGTTTCCGGCAGAGACCAACACAGAATCTACTGACAAAATCTTGGTACCATCCTGGAAAAATTATGGCTTGTAAAAATATTGTCAAAATGGTAAATACTATACCAACCGTAGGACTAGTTGGGCAAATGGTTGTGTTATCTAAATCATGTGATAGAAACCCTAGTGACTCGATCTTAAATCTATGATATCTGCATCAAAGTAACGTAGTTGATACAGTTTTTTATAGTTACTGAAAATTCTTCGAAGGCTTCAATTATCACTGGATACACCTTTCGAAACTGCAATAGCTAAACTAGCTAATACTAACACATGTCAACTTGTCAAACAGACTATAGAATGCACAATACCTGGCCCAGTGGGGGCTAATGATCTTTCCTTGCCTAAGATCCAATGCACGACTAAATGAATCAACACCAAATACAACTTTCCATAACAAGAGATTCCAACAACAGTAGAAGGTCATGATGAAATGCAATTAAGTGTTGGACTTCTTGGAGTTGCTGGCCATAAGTTGTTCTGAACAAGAGTAACTACTTCAGGCTCACAGGTGCAAAACTCTACACTAACAAGATGCTGGAAACCTAAATAGTGGAAGAATGATTCCATGCAGTTCATGTATGACGAAATAAACATTACCTTTTCCATCAACACACACTACTTCTTTAGTGTGCAGATGAGGCTCAGAGCAAGAGTTGGTCCTCATAGGAAGGCAGCACTGCTGCTGGAAAGCATACGGCTTGAGTAGTCTATCCTAAGTTCATTTCTATTTAATATAGGTAAGTCACTAAATCTACAATGTATAATACCTTAGCAAACTTGTGGTATAATGAGAAATATTTGAATGGAATCTTTCTACATGGTCATCACAGAAATATGCCCGAGGCCCACAATCGTAGCACACAGCAGTACCAGTATGATAACATACAATACAATTAACTCCAGAATACGGAAAACCATACGTTTCTACGGCTGCATGAAGAAGACGCTATCGAATTTCAGACCAGTGATCAGCGAACTTTTGTTGTCGTTCAGATTAGGACGGTATTTGTTTCTCAGTGAAGTCAAAACAAAGAGGAGATTCTTCACTGTTGGTTCCCTTAAATACGCGCGTCCCAGACATTCTTTCACGCATCAACACAGTCAATTGGATAAGCTTACGCATGCGTAGATTCTAATAGAGGCGTGTTCGTGCATAGTTTATTTGTTAAGGAACTCACTGTTCAACAAGTCATTGTAAGGCCATGGCGGAAGCTCCAGACATTAGAGACAAGCCTTTGGACGAGTTGGAGAAGGAAATCACGTGCGCCGTGTGTCAGGGCCACTACCAGCACGCCAAACTACTTCCCTGCAATCACTACTACTGCGGGGCTTGTATTGAGAAGATAGCAAAACACGCGCGAGGGAAGCCCTTTGACTGCCCCGAGTGTCGTAAGGAGACCCGTCTCCCTCCTGGCGGCGTCGCGGAGCTGCAGGGCGCGTTCTTTGTGGAGAGAATGAAAGACGTGTACGGCAAAATGGCGAAGGCGGAGGGCAAGGTGGAGGCGGTATGCGAGCAATGTGGGGCGGGAGGTACATCGGTCGCGTTCTGTCGTCAGTGTGCGGAGTTTATCTGCGAAGATTGCGCGCGTTCCCACAGGAAAATGAAAGCTTTTACAGGACATGTAGTTGCTAGCTTGGAAGATCTGAAAAAGGGAGGGGCCAAGAACATTCCTCTGAAAGAAGCCCCACCCCCTAAATGTCCAGATCACAACAAATCAATCAAGATCTTCTGTTTTGACTGCAATTGTCTCATCTGTCGAGACTGCACTATCATCGACCACAATGGTCACAACTTCAACTTTCTCACCAAATGTGCTCCCGAGAGCAGGAAGACACTCCGTGATTCCCTGGCTCCACTGCAGAAGGTTCAGGCTGATATTGCAGCTGCCGAGAAGACACTTGACACTGAAGAGGCTAAAGTGGCCTCTCAGAAAAAGAAGGTGTGTCAGTCTATTGAACAATCATTTAACATGCTGAAAGCTCTTCTTGATCAGCGCAAGGCAGAGTTAGTGAAGAAAGCCAGCTCACTTGCCGAGGAGAAGAAGGATGCCCTGACAGCTCAGAAGAAGGGGTTGCAAGTAGCCCAGACAGAAATCCAGAGTCTGGTGGAGTTTGTAGAGCGGAACATTGAGATCACGAGTGACCACGATCTGATGTGTATCCGTACCCAACTGCAGACCAAGATGGAGGAGGAAGAGAAACGTCATCGTCAGTTATCACTGGAGCCATCAGCCACTGCCGACATCATCTGCAACACTCCCTCTCCTGAAGACATTCCCAAACATCTTGGTGATGTGTCCATTCAGCCAACACCAGTACTTCAGGGCACTACTGACACATGTGAATTAGGTACCCAGATGCAAGTGTGTCTAGTTGCCCCTACAGCTGTGCCAGCAGATATCTCTGCTAGTGTGAAATGTGTGTCCAATCCATTGTCATCACTACAAGGCAATGTTCAAAAAGGTGTAGGGATGTACAGCATCACCTTCACCCCTCAAGTCAGGGGCCGACATGATCTGATAGTGAAAGTGAAAGATAAAGAGATTGGTGGGAGCCCCTTCCGAGTATTTGTCAAGATCCCTCCCACTCAACTGGGACAACCTGTACATAAGATTGGTGGCCTCAATCAACCATGGGGAATAGCCATCAACAATAAACAGCAACTAGTAGTGGTTGAGATTAGTTTTGGTGGGAAGAAGATATCAATCATGGAGCGAGATGGGAAGAAGGTTCAGACCATTGAGTGTGCTGAATTCCAATCTCCACATGGAGTAGCAACTGCCCCAGATGGAACTATCTATGTCACTGACACTGCGTCACATTGTCTGTTCAAATTTGACACTAAAGGAAGACACCTCAAAACTGTTCATAATGAGTTGCAGAGTCCTATCTCTGTTAAGATCATTCACAATCAACTGTATGTTGTAGATTATGATAAGTCTCTAGTTAAGATATTTGACATGGACTGCAATGTTGTAGGAACCATCCAAACAAAGGAATGTCCTAATCCAATGGATGTTGCTCAAGGTCCAGATGGCCTGTATGTGGCAGGTGGGAAGAAGATTAGTGTGTATACATGTGCTCCTAATGGAAACTTCATTCGCCACCTCAACATCCAACCATCCTCACTGAAACTCTCAGAGTTTTGGGGTATTTGTTTTGATAGTAGTGGTCATATCATTGCCACTGATTGTGATAATGGTGTGTATGTATTCAAACCTAGTGGTGAGTATGTGACCTCTTTTGGTCTAGTTAGTAGTGGTGCTATCAGAGATCCATCTGGAGTAGCAGTTGATGAGGATGGGTTTGTGTATGTGTGTGGTTGCTCGTCTAACAATGTTGTTGTTTTTTAGTCATTACAAAATAATACACAGTTTTGTACACATTTATTATTAGTGACTAGATTTTGTTTTTAGATATTCGAATTACTTTATTTTTAGTGACTAAATTTTTTTTGAATTGTACACATATCAAATATTTTTGTTGGTTCAATTTATTTGTGGGTTTATAGTAAAAGTTGAAGAAAAGATAAGTTGATATGGTAAACAGCAAGAAATACAAGAGTGCAGAATAGATATCTATATTTAGTAACAATACATGACATCACAATTACATAAGCAGAACACAGGAGAAGGTATAAAAACAATTTGACAAAATCACAAGATAGAAACTTGAACGAGATCACTAATTATTAGGTAATTAAGAAACTTTAGAAAATTATAAGACGTTATTTACTATAAATTAGAACAAACACTTTAGAGTTCAGTTTACCAATAACCTGGGGAGAGGGAGAGAGGGAGGGAGGGAAGGAAGGAGGGAGAGGGAGAGAGAGGGAGAGAGAGGAAGAGAGAAGAGAGGGAGGGAGGGAGGGAGGGAGAGAGGGAAGAATAGCAGAAAAATGAAGGTACATGTATAAGGTAGCAGGAGGTACATATGCACACCAACAATCACTTCAAACATCAAGTCTCCCTCTCTCCCTCCCTCCCTCCCTCCCTCCCTCTCCCTCCCTCCCTCTCCCTTTCCCTCCCTCCTTCTCTCCTGTCCTCCTCACCTGCACTAAACCTTGGTCGGTTTATCCCACTCGTCTTCTGAATCTGTGTCTGACAAGTTCTCATCTTCCTCATAGTAGTCCACTCGAATCTCTCCTTCTGAATGAGTGCCATGGTCCAGTTTCAACTCCTCATTCCCAACCTCTACATCTTGGTTAACCTCCGACAGTACCACATGTACCTGTGTACAGATCATTGGACCTCAACCCTCACATACTTTGCATGTCTCACACATTTAACCTCAACTCATTCTCTCATCTCTAGCGTACAATTTTCCAAGCGTGCAGGGGTGGGACTAGGGCTTTACACAAGCACATAAGAAGGGCTGAGAATCAGAGTAGTCTAAACCCACTAGACAGCAATTTACCCCCTAAAACTGGAGCAATGTGTTTCAGAACAAGGGGAAGTGAAATTCACTAAATCAAAAATCTCATATGAATGCTGATAGGTATACCCAACTCTTAATTCGATTTCAACTTTTTAAGTCAATTCCAATTCTTAATTCTGGGATAGACCACTGGTCTCAGCCTTCATTAATGTTAACATGTACAAATTGTGGACTGCTGTATCTCTTCTCTCAGTCTAATTGAGGTCTCTGAATGCAGTAGTCTCCTCCCCAGACCCCGCCCTCAAGAGAGGAAAGGAAGGTATGGTGATGGTTGAGTTGGTTGTGCTGAATCAGCAGTCTTAGATTTAGGTAAGCCAATCAAATTGCAGTATTTAACTTTACATGTGACTTGCGTGTGACATTATATAAGACGATACTTTACACAATGTAACCATCGTAGCTATATGAGCTACTTGGGAAGGATATACGCCCCGTAACTGAAGAAGAGCTTTAGTTGAATGGTTGACCTCACGCTATATGATCCACCGTGTCCGCAGTAAGTGGGCTTATTCCCAAAGTCACACGATATATGATGTAAACAAAACCAAGAAATCGCTTGTCACCCTTTCCTGTTTGCAAAAGTGAGGGTTGCCCGAGCCCCCCCTGCCCCCCCTCCCCCCCATATCTCCACCCCTGGTAAAGCTGCTCAGCACAACCAAAAAATCGCTCAATTGTCACCTGACCCTTTTCCGTTTTGGGTGGGGTCTGGGTATGGGACTATGAATGCAGTGGTTGTTGGAAAATATTGACTCTAATTAGAGCCCACCATGGGTTACCTGAAAGTTAGGTGGGAAGTGTTTCTTGTCTTTGTTGGCTTTGTCCAACTCATCTTGAGGAAGAACGATGACTTTACAGTCGGGAGTGACCTGTAGGACACATTTCAGGACAAGGTTACATACACATTTGTAATGAAAGTTGTCTTGATGATTACCTCGTATCCTGGGGACATCCCCCCATTAGAAGCAATGCCAGCTGCTCTGGCAGCAGATTCACTGTCTCGAGAAACGTATTGTTGAGCTGTGCCAGTAGCCTGGCCTGTGGGGAGGGAGCAAAGGAGGAGAGGAGAGGGGGAGGGGAGAGAGAGGAAAGGAGAATGTGAGAGGGAGGAGGGAGGGAGAGACGGAGAAAGGGAGAGACGGAGAAGAATAGAGAGGGAGGGAGGGAGGGATGGAGGAAGAGGAAGAGGGAAAGGGTGAATGCCATACCTCCTCAGCTCTAGACTGGACACTAACCTTTGAGAGGCTCTTTGGGATTTCTGTGTGAACGAGGAGGATGGTGGGAGTCTACCTTAGCATCTCTCTCACGACTGAATATGTGAGGAAGAGAGAGAGAGGTAGTGTGTGTGTGTGTGTGTGTGTGTGTGTGGTGTACCTGTGATCCTCAGCCTGCCAGGCCTGTTGCTGGGCAATGTGCATGTCAATGAAGAAAGTGTTGAACCAAAAATGAAGCATCTTCTCCTACAGATGGAAGGAGGGAGAGAGGAGGGAGGGAGGAGGGAGAGGGGGGGAGGGAGAGAGGGAGAGAGGAGGGAGAGGGGGAGAGGGAGAGAGGGAGAGAAGGTAGGATTAGCCACAGACAGACTTAAAGACAATTCCCATTTCCACTACTAGGTGGGCTCACTTCTGTCACCCAATTACCACTACAGTATATGTGGTACATTGCCTGTTCATATCAATGGTCATTATAATGATCTTCCACTGCAGTAGACAAATGTCATACCTCTTTGTGTAGTGTATGACAGGGAATCCCCCTATGTGGTTAGGGCTAGGGCTATGGTCTGGATTGTCATAACTGGGAATTTCCCTTGTGGCAAGTGAGACAACCCTTGCAGTAGACAAGGCTTTATAGCTCAGAAAACAGATTGGCACCAGCTTCAACAGGTCTACATGCAAGTACATGTAAGCCTCTCATAGGCCCCTCCCACCTCCAAGCCCCTCCCACCTTTAATCCCCATCCTGAGTTGTGAATTAGCTCTATCTTGATGTCTCCACACAGTGGTACAGGTTGGGGTAGTGTCATGTCCACAATGGTGTCTGTCTTTTTTAGGTTTTCGTAGACTTTGGAAGTGAAGATCCGAACCTTGTGCAGCCGAACTATGAACGAGGGGACTGTAGTGGGTGGGAAGGTAGGGGGAGGGAGGGGGGAGGGATGGAGGGAGTGGGAGGGGGAAGGAGAGGGTAAAGAGGGAGGAAGGGAGGGAGGAAGGGAGGGAGGGAGGGAGGGAGGGAGGGAGGGAGGGAGGGAGGGAGGGAGGGAGGGAGGGAGGGAGGGAGGGAGGGAGGGAGGGAGGGAGGGAGGGAGGGAGGGAGGGAGGGAGGGAGGGAGGGAGGGAGGGAGGGAGGGAGGGAGAGTTTGAAAGACACATTCTAACATACATGTATATTATAGTGGAAACAAGTCATCCCAAAATGAGATGCTTGTCCAGGTTCAGTAGCAGATGGGTGTTGGGACTGAAGGACTGCGTAAATAGAGAACACTTCTGTGTTTACATAAGTACACTGAAGTGTCTAACCAACTATATACTCAGATGCCAACACCCATCTACTATTGAGCCTGGACATGCATCTTGCAATCCTAGCCTTCACCTTATTAGCCCCACCCCCCATTGTTGCCACTCCAGCAGCCTAGAGCAGTCACTACAGAGGTTTTCAGGTTGGTTGTCCAATTCTGAGTTCACATATCACTCATGTGCACACCGACTGGCCTACAAACGAGCCATGTAGCAGCCAATAGCAAGTGTGCCACTCTTTACGACGTTCATATTTGAAAGAGTCGCGGTCAGATATGAACATTTAGAGCTCAGTCACTGTCTAAAGCTAGACTACTAAATCTCGTAGTAACTCGGTTCGAGTTACTAAATTGTATGTAGATTATTATCAGAAATCGTACAAGTGATGTAGATTATTGTACATATCTTACAAGACCAACCGTAGCAACGCGTCCATAGCTTTCTGTAAGTTCAAACACGGCGTACCACTTGCTAAGCGGGTTAGCTACAACGCGGTACCTTTGGAAGCGTGGTCAATAAGCCACGTGGGCATCATCTGTCTTGTCTTCGCAGAACACTTCCATCGTTTCGTTGAGCGAAAGCGGTAAGCAGTTATTTGTGTCAGTTTAGTGCTTGTCGCTCTAAACAAGTTAGACAGGCTCGTTCAATGAAATCTACGTGATTTAGAAGGCCTCGGGGCCTTAGTAGCGTCCTCGCTACGCTCGGACGCTACAGCCCAGGCCCTCGGCCTTCTAAATCACGTAGATTTCATGAACTCGCTGTCTAACTTATATAAAGAATGGTCCACTTACTATTTGTGGCTACATGGCTTGTTAGTAGGCCAGTAGGTGATATTTTCAATTCGGAACTGAACAACCAACCTGAAAGCCTCTGTACCAGTAACAATACTTCCTCGACTGCTACAATCAGTCACTAACTCACTAATTCTAATCCTCTAGTTCTCTACCCACTCACCACACACTCCTCCCTGCCAGTTAGGCATCCCCTGGAGTCTGATGGCTTTGAGGAGGACTGTTCTGGGAGAGTACTCCAGGTTATTTCTCATGAGATGACCATAGTATTGGACCCATCTTCTCTGGCTGGGAATAGTGACTCCCTGAGGGAGAGAGGGGGAGGGGGAGGGAGGAGAGAGGGAGGGGGAGAGAGGGAGAGAGAGGGGGAAGGAGGGGAGGGGAAGGAGGGGAGGGGAGGGGAGGGGAGGGGAGGGAGGGCAGGTGACGGAGGTGGAGGGAGGCAGAGAGGGGGAGAGAGGGGGAGAGGGGGAAGGAGAGGGATGGAGGGGAGGGGAGGGGGGAGGGTGAGGGAGGGAGGGAGGGAAAGGAGGGAGGGAGGGAGAGAGAGAAAGAGAGGGAGGGCGAGGGGGAGGGAGATGATATGGTATTTCACAGAATGTGTGACAAATGTCATACATGTACATGCACATATATACAGCATACTTCATTAGTACATACATGTACATTTATGTATACATCACTGTACAGTGGATGTACCTCCATACATCCCATGTATTCCTCATGTGAAAATACATGTACATGTACATGACATTGTACATTCCTCATGTCAATAGGTACATGTAACATGCTGTTTTCTATTAACAACATGTTGTTATACACGTACTGGGAGCTATCTGCTCCCTGAAATGAGGTCACCTCAATAAACAGGACAGCAGGAACCCCTCTAATCAGGACTCCCTGAAATGAGGACACCTCAATAAACAGGACAGCAGGAACCCCTCTAATCAGGACCCCTGAAATGAGGGCACCTCAATAAACAGGACAGCAGGAACCCCTCTAATCAGGACCCCCTGAAAAGAGGGCACCTCAATAAGCAGGACACTTTCTTCTGTCCCGAGGTGTCCTGATTTGGGAGGTACTGATTTTCACTTTCAATATGTACAGTTTGGACTCTAACCTTTGCGTTCTGTGTTCGTGCTTCACCGTAAAACTTTAGTGCCTCCTTAGATGTGTCGAACAATTTATCATGTAGAAGATAGGAGCAGATCATTACACCTGTTCTTCCCTGTGAGGAGGGAAGGAGGGAGGGAGGGAGGGTGGAGGGAGGGAGGGAGGGGGAGGGAGGGATGGAGGGAGGGAGGGGGGGGAGGGAGGGAGGGAGGGAAGAGGGAGGGGGGAGGGAGGGAGGGAGGGAGGGGGGAGGGGGGAAAGATGTGGCATCATCTTTTATCGGAATAATAGTCATTTCTTCATTAACCCTTTCCCCTCAACCTTGCCTGCCTTACAGGGTACTACAATGTCATTAACCCTTTCCTCACCTTGCCTGCCTTACAGTGTACCACTGCTATATTCCGATCATCATCTTTTAACCACATGTCCATATCATCACAGAATGGACGGATTAGTTCGAAGGGTGGAGCTTGGTGGTCATCGAATGGATAGTTAGCAACTGAGAGAGAGGGAGAGAAGGAGGGAGAGGGGGGGAGGGAGAGAGGGGCGGGGGAGGTAGATGAAGAGGGAGGGAGAGAGGGAGGGGAGAGGGAGAGGGGGGAGGGAGAGAGGGAGAGAGAGAGTTAGATATTGAAAATGCTGTGTCTACCAAAACTCTCTCTTCCCTCTCTCTCTCTCTCTCTCTCTCACACACACACACACACACACACACACACCCTCACCCTCACCCTTACCCAACCCACCCACCCACAACCCCCACCCAGTTACCTCTCTGGTGAAATCTTCCTGGATCATAACTTCTTTCAGAACACCTACAACAGTGACCACAGTGATACCATATAAGGAGTGGAACAGACACCACTCAATGTACAGTATATCGCACTATATACATGTACTTTGGTTGAGACACTCTGTCTTGATTTGTATGTGTGATTCGGCCCAGCCAGCTGAGCTGCCTCAGTAGCTCAGTTGGTAAGAGCGTCACCTGGAATGGGAGCGTTGTCAGTCGAATCCCACTTGAGGCAGCCAATTTTTCTTTAAAAAATTACTGCTTTGGGCGAGTTGTGTTGTGTTGTGTTGGTTTGCCTTTCTCAGCATCTTGTGGATTGATTTGTCACACACACATGTACAATCACACAATGCTGCTTTAGTAATTGTGGTTTTCAGAATGTATATAGATGTACTAATTACATTCACGACTTACAGGTTGTAAACCTTGTAGTGGTCTGGATGTTTCATGTCAAAGAACCTGATGAATAAAATTG